>CM076573.1:824423986-824724418 GCA_034641835.2 Pinus albicaulis
AGAACAACGAGGTGTAATTGCACAATTATGCTCACTAGAAGTTCCAACATCAAAATCATCTATTTCTGTAGATCTCCAAAAAGTCTTGGACAATCATTCCAAGGTGTTTGAAACTCCCAAAGGGATCCCACCTATTCGTGATCATGATCATGCTATTCATTTGATTCCAGGAAGTGTTCCTCTAAACATGAGGCCTTATAGATATCCTTATGTCCAAAAGAGCGAAATTGAACGTATGATTGCAGAAATGTTAGAGGCGGGTATAATTCAACCTAGTCAAATTTCTTTCTCTACTCCCGTAGTATTGGTACACAAGAAGGATGGATCATGGCACATGTGTCCGAATTATAGGGAGCTCAATAAGCTCACCATTAAAGATAAATTTCTCATTCCTGTGATTGATGAATTATTGGATGAATTACATGGAGAAATTTATTTTACCAAGTTGGATCTTCATTTAGGATATCATCAAATTAGAATGAAGACCGAAGATATTCCAAAAACAACATTTTGAACTCATGAGGGTCATTATGAATTTTTGGTCATGTTTTTTGGCCTTACCAATGCACCTTCCACATTTCAAGGGTTGATGAATTCCATTTTCAAACCCGTCCTTAGAAAATTTGTGCTAGTATTTTTTAATGATATACTAATCTATAGCAGGTCTTGGAAGGATCATGTTCAACATGTTGACAGGGTGCTCAAACTATTGTAGGAGAAATAATTATATGCAAAATCATCCAAACGTTTATGTGCAGTACAAGAGGTGGAATATCTGGGTCATATTGTATCTCACGACAGTGTTAAGGTATACCCTAAAAAAATTAAAGCCATTAAGTAATGGAAAGTCCCCACAACTATAAAACAGTTGCGAGGATTTCTTGGTTTAACAGGGTATTATCACAAGTTTGTTAAGAATTATGGGAGAATAGAAGCACCTATAACAAAATTATTCAAGAAAGATGCATTTTCATGGACTCCTGAAGCAACTAAGGCCTTTGAACATCTTAAAGAGGCAATGTGCCTAGCACCCGTACTAGCTATGCCAGACTTCACAAAAACCTTTATCGTGGAATGTGATGCCTCAGGAAATGGAATTGGTGTTGTTTTAATGCAATAAGGAAGACCCATTGATTTTGAAAGTCGTAAAATTAAAGGAAAGTATTTACAAAAAGCTATTTATTAGAAGGAAATGGTTACAATACTTCATGCACTAAAGAAATGCAGACCTTACCTAATGGGAAGACACTTCAAGGTAAAACTGATCATGATAGTCTTAAACACATTTTGGAACAAAGACTATCTTCGGAAGAGCAGGAAAAATGGGTCACAAAGATGTTGGGTTATGACTTTGAAATCATCTACAAAAAAGGGAAGCTAAATGTTGTTGCAGATGCACTCTCAAGAAAGGATGAAGAGGTGGAAGCATTTCTTTGTGCCATTTCTATTATCCAACCAGATTGGATAACCGAAGTAAGGGATGAATGGAAAAATGACGAAGAAGTGTGGACACTCATTCAAAAGTTGCAATAAGATCGTAGTACATCCGATACATTTAGTTGGAAAAATGATTCCTTATGGTACAAAGATCGCTTATATCTTTGTAACAATTCCCAACTAAAAAAAAAATATTATTTTGGAATTTCACACTTCTCCTTTAGGAGGACACTCGGGATTTTCTAAAAATTACCACAGGGTGAAGAAAGAATTTT
The DNA here is from genome assembly GCA_034641835.2 of Pinus albicaulis. Classification (NCBI taxonomy): domain Eukaryota; kingdom Viridiplantae; phylum Streptophyta; class Pinopsida; order Pinales; family Pinaceae; genus Pinus; species Pinus albicaulis. The sequence continues at coordinate 824,425,699 of CM076573.1, forward strand.
TTTGGGATGGCCTTATATCTGATATTCAAAATTTTGTGGCAGAGTGTTTGATTTGTCAGCAGAATAAAGTTTAGACAATTAAGATGTTGGGTCTTCTGCAACCTTTATCCATTCCAAGTCAATGTTGGGAGGAGATTTCAATGTATTTTATCATAGGTTTACCTAATTCCTAAGGAAATAGTGTCATCATGGTGGCAATTGATAGACTTACCAAGCATGCACACTTTTGTGCATTATCTCATCCATTTAAAGAAAGACAAATTTTGTTACTACATTTATGGACATTTAATAGGTGTTACATGGAAGCTCATAAACAGAGCTTAAAAAAAGGATCCCATTTTTACTAGAAATTTTTGGACGGAGTTATTTTCTTGTTTGGGTACTCAATTAGCTCATCGCTCATCTTATCATCCTCAATCTGATGGTCAAATTGAGATAGTAAATAAATGTTTGGAAGGATATCTTCGTTGTTTTGTATCCGATAAACAAACATAATTCCACAAGTGGTTACCTCTCGCCGAATGGTGGTATAACACTTCCTTCCATACTGCAACAAAAATGACCCCATTTATGGCACTTTATGGATATCATCCACCATCCATCACATCATATTTAAGAGAAAATTCGACGGTTCAAGCAGTGGAAGATCACATCGAGCATCAGCAAGAAGTTCTCCAACTCTAAAAGGATAACCTGACTTTGGCACAAAATGGAATGAAACAACAGGCAGATCAACATCGCAGCGAGAGAATTTTTGATGTAGGAGATTGGATATTGTTACGGCTACAACCATACAAACAAATGCCCCTCAAGAAAGCTAAGAAGGATAATAAATTATCACCAAAGTACTATGGCCTTACAAGGTGTTGCAAAAGATTGGTACTATGGCATACAAATTGGAGCTTCATGCTTCTTCGTCGCAGCATATCCGTCACAGCCCATGCTTAAAGAAGGTTATAGGTGAAAATCTTCCAGTTCAAACAATATTACCGTAACTTGATGAGGAAGGAAAAATCATATTGGAACCCTAAGTGCTCATGGAAACAAGAACTCGACAAATAATTTTCAAATCAATCAATTTCGATTATCTCATCTTGTGGAAGAACTTTACTCATTGAAGATTCTCCATGGGGAGATTAGAATTTTATACAAGCACCGAGCTACTCGGGCTACTGAGGACAACACTTTTTTGAAGGAGAGGGGCATGTTAAAGTCCCTATATTACTAGTATAGTCCCTTATTGTTGTTAGTGTAACCCCCTTATTATTGTTATTGTACCCTTGTAACCCCCATTTTGTTATTATTGTGCCCTTAAATTATTACTGTTAGGTCGGCTAGGATTACATTATGGCCCCATGGACTCCTATATATAGAAATGAGGTTTTGTAAATTGTATCATCCAAGAATTGTTCATTCATGTAATATATTGGAGGTTTCCCCCTCGAAGTGGCTTATTTCTAAGGCGTTGATATCTCTTTTCTTCTCTTTTTGGAACTGGTTTCCCAACATATTCTTTCCATACTAAATTCAGAGAATATTACAAATCAAATAAAAAATTCAAATAATATTACAAATCAAATAAAAATTTATGAGAACCAATTCTTTTTGGTAAATGAGTTGACATGAGGAGGTCAAAATGAGTTTTTAACTGGAATATGCTCGTGCATCAAACTCCTACTAAAGAAAATATTGTTCATGATACCTTTAACACTTATGCCAAATTTGGAAATCTTTATTGCTATCATCCAATTGACATCCTCTACTTGTTGATTTTTCCATTTGACTAATTACTGTAAAAATTATTTACCTCTAGTTCTCTTAGTTACTCTTTTCTCCAATACTCCTTCAATATCTTTTTGAACTACTTTTGGCAATTGTTTCTCCCATTTTCTAGTACAATATTCATTTCCTATAGGTGTAGCTATTATATCCTTAAGGGATATAGATAGACTACATTTAAAATTGGTGAAATCTCAATATTACTTAGGAGTTCAATTTCATAAGCATTAGAAGGAAACCTTCTCAAAATATTTAGTGGACCATTTTTCTTAAGTTACAATTTATTGTATGTCTCTCTAGGAAAAACGTATTTCCTAAGATATGTCATTATTAAGTCACTAGTTTAAATGTTCGATTTTCTTCTTCTTATATAGTCCTTTTATTTATACTTGTTGTTGGTTTCTTGTAATTGTTGTTTGACTCTCTTTTTCAACTCCTGTGTGCCTGCTCCAAAATCTTCACCTTCAATACTCCTGACTTCTTGCTTTCCAAAAATTTTCAGATCATAAATTCCTCTCGATTGAATTGCATATACAATCTTAAATGGATTCATTCATATGCTTCGACTAGGTGAACCATTGTAAGAAAACTCAGCTTGAGAAAGTACTTAATCCCCATTTTGGGATGCTCAGTTAACAAACTTCTCAAAATATTTCCCAAACACTTGTTTACCATCTTTGTCTTCCCATCTATCTATGGGTGGTAAGAAGAAATAAAATTAAATTTACTACCTAGTTTCTTCCACAATATCCTCCAAAAATGTCATATAAATATTGTATCTATATTTGATATAATGTTTCTATTTAAACCACACAATCTTAAAATATATTTAAAGAATAAATTTGAAACATTTCTTGCATCAGCAATTTTTGTACAAGCTATGCAGTGTGCCATGTTTGAAAAATTGTCGAGAACAACATAAATAAAATCATTTCTCCTTTAGGTTAAAGGAAAACCCAAAACAAAATCTATACTCGAATAGTCCCAAGGCCTACTTAGAATTGGCAATGGATGATATACCATTGTATTTTGACTACTCCCTTTGACATACTTTGCATATTTTAACAAATATTTTTATATCAATTTGCTTATGCGACCAAAAATATGAGGAATTTAGCAAATCAAAGTTTTTATGAAAGTGTCACGATGATCCTTCATTTTATTTATCCTTTTTCAAATTGTCTGTCATGGAACATCTAATTATGCAAAGTTTTGTGTCTTTGAATAGAAAACCATCCTTGATCATATAGCTTGACCACTAAGTTCTAATAATGCTAAATGTGCTTTCATAGGATACATATGCATCTCTGAAATTTGCATCATCTGTGTACATCTCCTTTAGTTCGTCAGACCCAAAAACATTAATTTCAAATTCTTATACAATTAAAATAATTTTAATCAATGCATCAATTACCTTATTTGGATAAATCAATTTTAAATCAAGGCTATAATAGTGCCATATCAATATTTTGATTAAATAATATTAAATCAATCAGTGTGGATGGGTAAACAATTTCATATTTCTCAAAGATAAAAGGTGGTTCAACATTTTAGCTTTATTTATGAAGAGTTGGGTATTAAGGAGAAATTCACCATCAGTGATATGTTGAACATCTTCCTCATTTGGTCTCACAAACGGATAATAATGCTCAAGCCCGTGTTTGCTTTAGAAGGAGGAGATATGTAAATTGTATTTGCATTTATTATATCCTTTTTTAATCCCTATTGGGCTAAACCACTCACCCTCATCCTCATCCACCCATAACCCTTATTGGAACTCTCCTTCCTCCCCTAGTCATATTCATTACCTCCTCTAAATCTTATCACTACATTACCCTTCTCCGTATTCTTTTCTTAACTTCCCTAATAATAAGGAAGATAATTTAATAATTATAACATCTATATTCAATTTAACCAAATAATAATAACATATATTAATATCAAATTATCATAAGATTAAATTTAAGTTAAAACGAAATTTAATAGTTAAAATCACTTGATAATATTAATAATAACTATTAAATTTATTTATTTAAATTAATATTAATAGGAATTATAAATAACAATCATATATATTTTAATAATAATAACCAATACTAATATAAAATCATTAACTTTATTAATAATAATAATTACTATTAATATGAGCTAACACTCTTTATTAGTTAATAATTTTCAATATTAATTAATTTTTCTGATAATAATTCATTAACTCTTCTTAGTTATTAATTTTTAGGGTTGGCTAGTCGGTTCATTCACGAATCATATCATTTCCTCTCATATTTGTTATCCATCATTCACGTTTTTTCTGTGTGGGTTTTTTCCTCACGATGAGTCTTTTTTATATACTTGAAACGTCAACACAAAAATTACTATTGTGGAACTAATTCTGATATAACATCATTCTCAATATTAATCATGCCCATTTTCTAATGACACATTGTTTCATGGGTGCTCCTCTATGATTATTGCAGTCAAATTCTAGTTATTTTGGATATGTTTATCCAAGCTTCTATAGGTGAGGTAAACAAATAGAAAAGCTAGATTTATACATGGATGCTAGCAAAATTCTTCAGGGTTAGCTGAAGTGTATTTGGGTTCATAATAGTAGAATTATATAAAGAATTCAAATATCTTGGCATCCAAATAAGTTTGAAATATCATTATCATTATTCAAGAAGCCCAATTATTTTAAATTGAACTCAAAATTTGAATAATGGTGTGCTCAATAGCTCAATCTTGTTCGGAATTTGGTTCTAGTATGGTTTGTTCCCTTTTCTCTTCCATTTTTCCAATTCTGCGCATTTTTATCCCCATTAGGGATGATAGGAAGATGTCATAATAAATTCATAAATTTTTGCAAAGTGGAAAATCAAATGGAGAAAACAAAAACTAGTTAAATGACCCATCATTTGTACACCAAAATGTCACGAAGAATTATAAATTCACAACTCCTCTATCGTGAATATAAACATTTGATAATGTTGGTTTGAAGGTTTATATACCATGAATATGAGTAGCATAAACATTCGATAATGTTGGTTTGAAGGTTTATATACCATGAAGATGAGTAGCGGAAAATTTTTATTTCCTTCAAATACTTCTCTGGTGATTACTAACACTTCTTAGAATCCCCTTCTTGTGCATGAGGTGGTTCTTCAATATGTAAATTAATGTCATCCACTGCCTCTGTAGCTAAATAACAGCTCACCAGGATCCTAGGAAATGGTAAGAAAATTAGTATTTGGCATCGTGGAATCCTTAGGTATCCACCTTTAGCTTCAATTAAAATCCTATCACCTCTTTGTGATTGGTTATCTTCTCCTAGGAAGCTCTCCATCATTTATATTTCCCACTAGTCTACTAATGTAAGGTGGATGGGTTGGGATCTACATTTAGTGCCCTAGTCCTTGACTAATGTTCCTTGTTCTTTGGAAAGTCAATTGGGTAGATGTGCCCCTAGGAATAAAGATGATAATGATGTCATGGGTTTGAAATTATTGGGATATATTTTCAATAAAGGATATTTGAATTTGTTATATCCTCAATACATTCCCCAAAAATCCATATTCGGGTGAAAGTGTGGGCTTCTAGCAACCCCATAATATAAATATCATTTGTTGGTATTTAATTCATTGAAAAATTTTAACTGTATAAAATTTGAAAAAGAGGGAATATTTTGGTCCATCTTGTTGTCCTATTTTCTCCTTTCAAGAAGAATTTGTTCAACATCTCTTCCTTGATTTTCCTTCATTTATTTTGTTTATCACTTTGTTTTTCTTTCTCTAGAGGTAACATTAATATGGACCTATTTTGTTATTGATTATTTTGTTTCATGGGATTGTCATTATGTAGTCACCTTTCTCGGAAATTCTATATTTAAAATCATATGGGTTTCTATGACAAAATATATATATATTTAAAGTATTCTTAGCTTACAACATAAGTATCTTTCAAGCTCAAAAAATCCTCCCTCAAAGTGTGCCCACAAATGCTCGAGCTCTTTATTCTCTATTTTTGGTCTCATAGATTTGTGTGAAACACCCCCCAATAAATGATAATTTCTAAACAACATGGATAGAGAAATGATTTTCATTTTCTTCTAGCCCTTAAATTTCCCCTCACACCCCTCATAAGGAGGCATGGTAGTTTCATTTCCCCACTGAGGAATTTGTAACATGGATCAAAGTTCATCACTATCCTAATATTTGTTTTGATGGAGCTTCCGAGAACAATCCAAGGATGGTAGGGGTGGGTGGTGTGGGTATGATATTTTACCCTAATGGAAAAATATAAATTTTGTATGCATGGGGTAGGGGTTCTCGCACTAATAATATTGCAAAGTAACTAAAGCACTGTTTCAGTGGTTATTGATAGAAAACAATATTCATATTTATTTTCTATTTTTTCTTGGTGATTCATCATAATTCAATATATATTTTTTGATAACTTCCCTCAATATAATAGTTTGAGGAATTTTGGGAAGAAAATCAAATTTCTCATCCCCTCAATTCTCTACAGTATATTTTTCCATGTCCTGGGGAGTAACAACCAAGAAGTTGCTGTCATGGCTAGTAAGGGATATAATTGAAGGTGGTAGAGATCAACGTTAATGGGAATGTTATTTTATGACCCCTAGCTTGATCAAATTCCCATGATACAAGGCAAACAAGAGTCCCCAAAGGATCATAAGTCTTTTTAATCCATTAGAAATGTGGCACTAGTTCATAGCTCAATTCATGCATGGGAAAAGTTAATATCTCAAAGAAGGAAATGTCTTACTCCCAACCCTTGTTATCTATGTGTGTATTATGGTTTACAATTATGGTGGAATTATGCCGGAGGATGAAGTATTCCGGAAACACTCAGGCTGAGCTTCTCATTATGCTAGGCTTGATCTATGGCATACATAATGAAAATTTCTCAAAGCATGTCGTGGGAAGTGAAGGGTAGTCAGCATGCATTTATTTTTTTCGTTAATAGACCTGGTTTGTCAACATTTCTTTGTGTTATAGTGGATCATCAACATGTGTGGTGAAATATTTCCAATATAGTTAGGGAAGTAGCTCTTCTTTTTAATATTTATGTAGCGTAGAATTCATTCACTTTTGAGGCTATGAATTTCTACACTTATGCAAGAAAATGAGGTCTTTACTTGTGGATGTTTCTCCCTGCAATAAATATGGGACTTCGCTAGATATTTTTTAATTATTTCCTTCTCTCAATGATCTTTAAGTGTTTTTCACTTGTGCATACCCATTAATTATTTTTTACAGTCGTTTCTTCAAGATCATCAAAGGGAATTTCAATCAAAGGTTATAGGGTTAATTAGTTGCTTCTTCATCTCAAATTTTTTCTCTATGCTTAGCTCTTAGTCACTCCTCTCTCAATTCTATTATATGCACTCTTGTATATATGATAAAGTATGTTTTCCATTTGAATTATGTTGTTTCCAATGCGAGGTTGGCTTCTCCTCTGTGTGTTATCCTATAATGACTTCCTGTTGTGTGTTCCTATTTTTTGGGTATCATTGAGGGTTATTATAAACTTTATGGTTGGATTTAGTTGTAGACTAGGGTTTGAATGAGTTTTAAGTGACCTTGGGACATTATAATTTTTTTGGGGAATAATTTGAAATTAGGGGTGAAAGCTCTAGATCTGATCGTTTATCCATACCACAACTTCTTGATTGTATATATGGTTTTTCTCTAGTTATTAAAACCCTTATTTTGTGCTCCTTTATCCCTTATATAAAAATGGATGATCCATTTTAGTTTTAGTTACAAATATTTCAAGAAGAGATTCTCACCCTTTAAATGTATCATAATCAAATGGTTTCCAACTTAACATCCTCAATGGAAATATTAATTGAACAACATACTTTAATTTAGAAATTGAAAGATGAAATCAATGTCATTGGGAAAAAAGTGGAGGAAATCCAAGTGAGTTTAGGTCGTGGAAGTTCAGTTCTCTCTCCAAAAAACAGTTTACTCAATTTTTCACATTTATTGAACATCCAAATCTAAAAGAACAAACAGAGGATACACAAATGGAAACAATCCATGATGTTTTATTTTTACCTAATGCTTAGGTTCTATGGATTTAAAGTATGTAAACCCTTAGGTGTTTTTTGGAACGCTTTCGCATTTCAATGATACAATGTAGAAGTTTTATATGGCTGAAATTTTGGAGTCGTAGCTTGGATTGAAGATTGTATTTATCCAATCTAGCTATGATGTCATAATATAACATGATGTAAGTTATGTGCCTATGTTGCTCCAAAAGAAGATTTTACTCAATATCAATTATCATTTTGGTTTAAGAGAGATAGAGAGAGAAAGAGATTTTTATGTCTTTTATACATTTAAAAAGTTTTTTGTATTTTAATTATCTCTATAAATATTTTTTCCATGATGCTTAGAATAGTAGGTGAATGAGTGTACTATCAAGACATTATTTTCTCAAAACCCCTTGGGTGCCCTACCTACCCAACCCTCAACTAAAAGTTATAGAGGTAGTAGTGAGAATTAACCCATATGACATAAGAGTATGAGACACCTAATTAACAAAATCAACCCATATTACATAAAATTATGAGACCCATAATTAACAATTCCTCTAAGTGTGATCAAAAATTCATTTCATTATCAACTAAGAATAAATCAACCCATATTACATGAGTGTATAAGAACCCTAATTAACAAAATCAATCAATATTACATAAGAGTATGAGAACCCTAATTAACAATTCCTTTGAGTGAAATTAAAAAATCATTTCATTATCAACAAATAATTAAAAAATAGATTAATTAAAATTATTTAAGTAAATCTAAAAAAAATAATTCCATATAATAGTGCAAAGAACAAGATATAATGGATTAAATAATTGAGACTTTTTATTTTAAAATAAAAAATTTAAAGTCACATTTATCATTTACAATTATAATCATTTCATAAGTTAATTTAAATTTATAATCATTTCATAAGTTAATTTAAAATAATAAAGTGATTACTTACAAAATAATTATGTAAATATATTACTCTAACTCGATATAATATAATACTGTAAAATAAAATTAATATCACATTTATGATGTAAACATATAAAAATATTTGTATAATCATTATAATAATAATAATATATAACTAAAAATTTATTACATAGAGCATGAGAACCCTAATTAACAATTCCTTTGAGTGAAATTAAAAAATCATTTCATTATCAACTAAGAATAAAAAAATTTCCGGATGCGGATGCCTCCCGCATGTGATGGGACGCTCGTCCCTTGCCACCTCCCGAGGCCGTCGTTTTGGGTTGGCCATCTGGCCTCGCACAAATGCATTAACAGGGGCATTCAATATGCCACCCCACGATGCATTAATGTCATTCTCTCGAACCGTCGACACGCTGAGCATTTCACCTGGTCTTCTTCGAATCCTGGCATGGATGTTGGTCTCTCGTATGGCGATTGCTCTGTCTGGACCACCATTACGCTTCGATGAAGTTCTTGCCCGCCCGCTTGCATTGAGCCTAGCGCTCGAATGCAGACAGGCAGATGATGTGAGCTTCTTTGCTGCTTGGAGACTGTTCCTGAGTTCCACCATTCGCATAGTAAGCTCTGTTGTTCGAATTCTCTATGCACTTCTTCTGGCCCTCCATTTTAACTTCTCCTCTATCTGTGCCATCAACCTCTCCCTCTCGCCATGGCTAGACTGAGCCATCGTTTGTGATGTCGTCGTGGCTCCAATCGTGGGCGTGTCTACCGCCCTCAGTCTTCTCCCTCTTCAGACTCATCCTCCGATGATTTCCCCTGCGACCACATTCCAGAAACTAGAAGTCGCAGGGGCAGGCCTCGCTCCCCTGACACCGCTCATCCATCCGCGCGTCCTCTGCCTCCCTTTGTCTTCTCCTCTGCACCTCATGTCGACCCCTCCGCTGCTCCTCCCGTTCCCCCTCTACCTTCCTCCTCTTCCTTTCGCCAAACCTCCCAGCGTGCGAAGTTCAAATTTGATTGTGTGTTTGAAATTTCAGTCCTCACGGCGTATGTCACGGTCACTGTCTGTGAAGAGTCTACCCGCCTTGCGCCTCCTTCGACCGCAATCCCTGGTCCCTCTGTCGCATTTCTTAGCCCCAATGCTCCTAATCATGCCTCTACTGAAAACGCCAAGGTCTCCTTGGCTCAATTAAACATTGCCCGTGACATTTCAATGCAGGTCCAGACTACGGAAGGCGACGACAAAGGCAAAGAGCTTCCCTCAACTGATGAAGGCGGAAGCAGCGACGAGTATAGATGCAGAATTGTAGAAGAACCACCTTCTCCAACTAATGAACAGTAGTCTTAAAATCCCTTAGAGGTTTTTCTTTCTCATGCACAATGTTTTTAGGTTAATCATGGTTTTCCTGTTTATTCACCCTCTGCTTGCAGAGTGGTCAGTTATACTTTCTGTATTTTTGTTAAACTACTTGGATGAAAGGCCGGTTTCCCCTATAAGGGCGGCAACTCTTAATTTGCAGGGACTGGTTTCCCCTCTGTGGGCAATCCAAACTCCTGTTTCTCGCAACAGTCAAGACCTGTGCTCAAGCTCTCTCAACTGAGGCAGCGGCAATTTTGTACTTTTATGTTACATATTAATAGATTTAGTGTTACTTAGAGAAAACAAAACTAAGAATAAAAAAATAGATGTATTAAAATTATTTAAGTAAATCTAAAAACAATAATTCCATATAATAATATAGAGAATAAAATATAATGGATTAAGGAATTAAGAAATTTTTATTATACCATAAAAAATTTAAAGTCACATTTATCATTTAAAACTGATATCACATTTATGCTGTAAACATATTTATATATTTATATAAAAATATTCACATAATTATTATAATGATAATAATATATAAATACAAATTTAAATTTAAATTTAAATATTTATTTAGGTATTAAAAATAAATTTAACATTCACATTTAATCTAAAATGATTTAAAATTATATTTATATAAATATATTATTATAGAAAATAAAACTATTAAATTTTCACATTAATAAAAATAAAAATATTGTCAAAAAAAACTTAACTCAGATAGTATGTTAATTATTTGTATGCTTAAGTAGTGTGGGTTGAAGCCTAGGGAAACATGTTGACTCATTCTGCCATTTATGAAATAAATTTATTATTAATGAAATAGTGACAGTTATTTTTTCTAAATTATAAATTTATTTTAAATAATAAAATAATTATTTTAAAATATAATCTCTTCGCATAACTATAATTTTCTTACTTATATCATAATAAAAAATTATATGTTTTCAATTATTATAATTTTTCTTTTATAAATTTTAACATTATATAGGTACATTTTGATTATAATAATATGATTTTTAAGTTAAACTTTGTAAAAAAATGGAGAACGGCATATTTATAAAATATTACAGACAGATAACGTCGTTCTCGGTGATAGTTACCTCACCACAGAGTTTGAATTGGTATGCGTGGATGTCAAGAGTATAATCTAGGCATATTAAAATGCTCATGATCACGTGATGAAATAGGTTAGATTTGATATACCTCCAAGTCTGTTGTGACCAGTGAGAACAGAAAGGTGCGTCGAAGGTTTCATAAAAGATTCGGTTTATTTGTTATATGTTTAGTAAGTTTTTTTTTAAATATATTTTGCAGAGATTTTTTAAATGTCTCTTTCAATTATAAAGTTTGCATTCTATATTTTGATTTGATTTGAGTAATTCAGATTTTCAGATACTGAATTTATATATATAATCACAAATCCAATCTATTTTTACAACACAAACCCAATCTATTTTTACAATCACAAACCCAATCTAAATAAAATAAAATAAAATACGTCACCAAATCCTCAGCAATAGTTAAGTCATCCCTTCATTAGAAGTGTGTAAGTCTAACATCCACTCACAATTTTAAGTGACTATAATTTTTTACAATATATTTTATAGGTCGAAGATGTAACTCTAACATCTAATCACAATTTTGACTTACTCTAATTTTTTACAATATATTTTAAAGATCTACGTGCAAAATTTTTAAGATGTTTATGGAAATTCCCCGTTCAATTATTTTATCATGATAATATTATATTTCTGTCTCTTTTTTCGAGAACGATTAAAATTTTCTGTCCTGATTCCTTATCCCTGGCCATGGGAAGGCCTCGTGAAAAATCACTATCAATTAAAAGAATATATATATAAACGAAACCAGAGACCAACAATTATGTCCAACATAAAATAAAATAAATCCTCAATGAATGGAAGCCGGCATGACAGTGGAACTAGCATGACAATGTATAGAATGAATTAGATTTTTATTAAGTGGCTTATTGTATAATTTAGGATGGGGCTATATGTAAGTTTGTTTTTCTTTCTATGGAATTGACTGTTAAAATAAAAACAAATCGTGTTAATATAAAAATAAATCATGTTAATATATATATATGAATGAGGATAAAGTAATATTTTATAATTAAAATGTTTATTTGATTTTTTATATATTTTAAATATAATATTTAAAAATATAATTTAAACAATAAAAAATTACATATTGTATTTACGTTTTAAAAAAATTTGGAAATAAATTCTTATCTAAAATAAATCTATATTGATTCATAACTTCAATTTTAAATTAGATATCTGAAAGCAAAATTAGGTTTATGTAAAAAACGAAAAACGAAAACATTATAGAAAATTACCATAACCACTGTGATTCGATTACATAATTGCTGCATTGAAAAGGAATAACATTTGTGAATTGACAACAAATGTGCACTGTGATGGATTTTATTGGTGACACAGAATCGAGGAGACATTGACAAGCTATTTTAATTAATGTAATACATAGGATTGGGAAGCTTGAAGGAGCGCAATGCTTCGTAGGGTCCTGAGAGATCGCTCCACTGGTCGCCCACGCTTCCCCACAAACGGTACCCTTTCTTCACCAGTTCTCCCCTCTTCTTGGGTTTGTACACGCCGGCCGAGGTGCCCTGATCGCTCTCCCCCCTTGTAATTCATACATTCCATACATATATTAGTTTCCTACTCATTCAATTCATTAGGTTCTTTAAATAATTAAGAGCAAGAAAACAGATATATGGATTTCTACCTCAGTAGCAGAGCAGACCAGCCCTTATAGCCGGCCTGAGACAGATTATGGATCGTTATATTCCTTTGAGATTCGTCCCGCCCAGTTAGGAGCATGATCTTGAAGCCCCGAGCTAACAAACCGTTATAGAGTAGCAGAGACGACGGCAGCGCAGGCGATTTCATCTCTAATACCCACGCTTCAAATGTTTTCGTATTGAAAGCCTCGCCACTGTTAAAACAAAGCACTAAAACCTTGTCATGCATTTCATTGTTTTTTTAAACCAGGTTGAGCTCAGGCTTGCGCTAGCTCATCTATGGGATGGAATTGCTCTTAACTATTTATGTATTAATGGGATGCTATCCCGATCTATCTACTAATGGATTTATCTTAGTTATCACGATCTATCCACTAATAAGATACTATTAGCTATCTATTAGCTAATAAGATATTGTGATTAGAATCTATTCACTAATAAAATGCTATCATTATCTATCCGCTAATAAAATACTATCATTAACATTGTGCAAAAAAACCACTTAAAATGGTTTAGTTCCTAAATTTAACTTTCATCCTCAACCCTATGAAATTTTAACCTAAATCTCGATAAAATTTAAACTCTAATGTACACTTTATCTTGCATTTGCATATTAACCCACGCACTTTGAAGATGAAAGAATGAAATATATATATATATATATATATATATATGAAGAGAATGTTTTATATAGAGAATTACCCAAATTCATGTTGTTGGTAATAAGGAATATTGGATAAAAGGGTTTCGTCGATATCGAACACCCACGCATCCTTCCCATCTCCGGAAAGTTTTAGGGTTTTAACGTAATCTAGAATGGTTAACCCTGCTACTTTCGAATCCTCCCAATACTGACCACTTGTCATCATATATTTCTCCACATAGCTGACGCATTTTGGTGGAACGACAGTCCAATTTCTGAGGCTGCCGGTCTCCACGCTCAATCTCCAGGCCAGGCACCGGGAGAGCGAATGGCGGCCGACCTTCGACTTGGACAACCCATTGGCTGCGGCCGTGTTGAGCAGGAGCAGGAACAGAACAAACGGGAATACGGTAGCTGACTTCAACGTGAATGCCATGGTGATAGAAACCAGAATATATTTCTCGCTCAGCAGAAGAAGGGGCGAGATGAGTGAGGAGATAAGTGTCGCAAACGGTGTTATATAACACCAAATCTCAGCCTGGAAAGCTGTCAAACTTTTGATGTACAGTGTTGACCACTTGCTGGCGAAGATAGCGATGCAAATTTGCAATTTTCAAGGGTTCCAAAGAAAAAAAAGGTAATCTATCACATGTTGTGTCTAGGAATAGTTGCTCACTCCTGTTCCTCCGGTTCTGGGGAACGCTGTAGGAGAATTTATAATTATTTTCAGTCCGTACCTTGTCACATGTTTGTTCAATAATTAATTTCATATGATCGCTGTATCCAATAAATGGCTCGTCAGCCAACACGATATGTTTGTCCATATTCGACTTGCCATTGTCAGGTGTTCAATTTTATAATTGATATTCATATTACATGATCTTATAAAAATGTTGTTTAAAATGTGACGATTAAAAGATTAAAGTAGCATAACCATGTCAATAACGTTGTGAAATGTGTTATTTTCCAATTTTGAAAGTTCATGTTATTTGAAGATAGAAGATGCTCACCTTAATGTTAATATTGTTAATATTGTGGTGAAGTTAATGATGTTAAGCTTTAATGTGGTTGTGTTATTTTTTTTTTAAGAAAAAACACATTGAGTTTGTAGCAAGATGTGTAAACCAATATATGATTTTGAAATTTTCAGTAATGATTCACAAATTTTGTTCTCGACCAACCAAGTGACTGCAACCAAGACATTCCATCTCATTCGGCCTTAGAAGGAAAACCACTCTCCAAAAGAAAGAAGAGAGCTTCATTACCATCCAGAGTAGTATATACATGATAAAAAAGTGCTAATTCAAACAAATATATACTTTAACCAAAAGTATTGAAATAAATTAGATGTCAAAGGCAGATATTACCTACCGAAAGTAAAGAAAAGAAAAGAGTGAGTGATAAACCAAAAAGTGGGCCTTAGAAGAAGTAGGATCATGGGAGTTTTAAAATGTTGTCTTCTGCACGCTGTCCATCCTTGAAATTCTGACAATGAACAAATCCAGAGCGCTCCTTAACAACTTTCTTAGAAAGGGCATCAACCTTAGTGTTGACCTTCGTGAAGAAATGTTGTAATTGAGGAGCCTGACACTACTGAAGAAGGTACTTTATGCGGTTGATCCAACAAAAAAGTTCAAGAGGTTAAAAATTTGAAAATCCATTAACATCGACAACTTTAGAGTCCCAAAAAATGTGATGTAACCTGATCTTCAAGTTGTATGCAACCCAAAGAAGACTCCATAAAGCCATGGTTTCCGCTTTAGTTTTCGTACCTAGACCTCCATTGTAGAAAATGTTGTAATGTTCATTACAGTCTAGTTTAATCCACGGACCACAACCACAAATGCCCAACTATTCTTCCCCATCAAAATAACCTACTGGCAGAGAAGAGGATTGAGGAAGAAGGTGATGTCAAAGATCCTTGGGAGGAGGAGAGGGAGGAGGGTTACATTGAGGCCATGACAAAATGGCACAGTATATTCAAGAGGGTACAATGGCCTTGTCCTAAAAAATGAAACGGTTGTGAACTAGCAAGATTTCCCACAAGAAAAATAAGGGGAGGGATCGAAATTTCAAATCAAATCTTTCTTAGGAAGTCATGCAATGGATGATGTTTTGAGGCATCGAATCAGGGTCTATTAGAAGCTAAGTGAAACAATGCCAAATGGAAAGAACCACTGAGGAGAATAATAATATATGAGAAATCGATTCCAACTCCCTCATACAAAAGTGCAACATCCAGGTCCATGGAACCCTCGCTTAAGTAAGTTGTCCCACGTGAGTATTTTTTTTCTCCAAACCGAACAGACAAATATGATGATTTTAATACAAATGGAATTTTTCCAAAAACCTTTAAAAACAAAAGGCTCAATGCAAGGTCATTTATGTGCTATAATACCACTATAGATGTCAGCCACAACCAAGGAGGATTCAGACACTTTACCTGCCCAAACCAATTAATCACCCCGGGATGAAGACAAAGACCCATGGATCACCACCTATTGAAGTATGATTTACATTCAAAAAACATGTTTCCCGATAGCCTAATTTCATTGGAGATTTCTAAATAGGGAAACCTTGTTGCGAGTGTGATATAATTTGACTTAAATATATAATCCCCGTATGTGCCGGTGCATGTCGTAGTCTGAGATCCAATATAGGAAACAGTGGCATACCATGGATGCCCTTGATATCCGACAAGATATCCTGTCCATTCCCTAAATCTTAGATGAGCATATTAGAAAATGAAGTGGCCAAGTGGGAGGGATTGCAATCTGTAAAAGTGTCGAAGACCCAACCCATTCACATATTTGGATCGACATAAGGTGGGTCAAATGCCAAACTTTGTTAATGCTCTCCACAAAGACTTGATCAAAATAGATTGTGTAAAGGAATGTATATCCAGCAGGCCCCAACCCCCATGTGATTTGGGGATTGTAAAAAGCACTAACTCGCACAGGTGAATTTTGTTGGGTCCTCGAGCACCCAACCAAAGGAAGCAAGGGATAGTCATTTTAATAAGTGAAATAATATGGTCATGAAAGCAGAAAAAATGAGCCCAATAAATGAAGAGTTGTTGGAACACAACTTGTGTGTGAATAAACTGGCCACCCAGTGAGAGCCATTTATGAGTCTAGTTGTCTAGTCTTTTTTTGAATTTATCCAGTAGCCAAAGCCAGTCGGCATTGCGATACTTGCAAGTTTTAAGCCGCAGACCCAGGTATGTAATTCCATTGGAAAGAGGGGAAAATTTTACCCCAAATAGTCTTGCAATTAATTCCAAGTCCACTTTGTCACCTGAGTCCGCCAGTAGGAGTGACTTGGCTCCATTCATTAATAAACCATAAGAAACTCCATAACAAAGGATTAAATAATTAAGAGTAGACCATTGAGCACGAGAAAAAAATCCAAAATCTAGAATGTCATCCACAAAAAAAGAGTGTGTAACCTTTACCCCTCGGAGAGACTTGAATGCCGTAAAAATGACCCATCGCATTGACATCCTTGATATGCATGCTAAGGCCATCCATAGTCAAAATAAATAATAGGGGAGAGAGAGCAACCTTGACGGAGACCATGACCTGCTTGAAAGAAATCTGAACGAAGCCCATTAATGATAACGGTGTACCAAATAGGTGTTATACAAGCCATAATCCACTGAATAGAAGGCATAGTCAAACTAATCTTATGCAACACAAGGGGAATATAAGACCAATCAACATTATCTTATGATTTTTATAAATCAACCTTCATACTCATTGCTTCCATCTTCTTAGTGTGAACAGAGTGCAGGACTTCCTGTGCGGATGCTATGACATCATGAATGAGATAGTCCTAAAGAAATCCATATTTGTCTCTCAAAATATGAACATATAGGACACTTGATATCTTGCGTGCAATAACCTTTGATATAAGTTTGAATATCACATTACAAAGTGATATATGCCTAAAATAATTGGAATTATTTGGGTTGGATGATTTTGGTATAAGTGCAAGGAAAGTAGAACTCATGTCCCCAAAATCCCACTGAGAAGCCTGGATTCCTCAAACACCTCAAAGAGATCCTTCGCCATAATGTCGAAAAAATGGAGGTACATTTCAACCAGCCATCCATCGGGGCCAAGACTTTTATCTTGAGCAAAAGACTTGAGTACCACTATAATTTCCTCCCTTATGACAAGTTGTACAAGGGCATTGTTTTTAGCCTCCCCAAATATTTTTGTATAGTGTTTAAGGGCCCAAAGGTGATCAAAGAAGTATGCAATGCCACACCTACTGTAAAGAACCAAGAAGTATTTGTGTGCATCCATTTGTATGTACGACATCGACTGCATTAGGGAACCATCTTGAGCCTCAATCTGCCAAATTTCATTCCTATTTCTCTTGTTATTAATGTAATGGTGAAATAACTTAGTATTGTGGTCCCCCTCCCTCAGCGAGATGGCCTTGCTCTTTAATTTCTACGTGATCTCTTGAATTTTCAATATTTCATTCTTACGTTTTACCAAGTCATTAAGCTTACTGAGGGTCTGAGGATCTGGATTCCTTCTCTCCATTTGACTGTAAATTTCATCATATTCCCTTGTAATTTGGTGGACCTCTTTAATCATTTGTTCCTTCTTAAGAATTTCCCATTGTCTCGTTTTGTACTTCAAGTTCTAAAGATTCTGCATGAAACAGTAGGCGGCATACATCCCAAGGGATGGCTCATTTAGCTTCCAAAATTGCTTAGCCACGGACTAATAGTATGGATCCTCCAGCCAAACTCTATTAAATTTGAAAGGGAGTCTATTTTTTACAGTCTCCATCCGCCATTTGAGACATATAGCATGGTGATCAAATAGAGAAGACTTAAGAACCAAAAATTTTAGATTCCCAAGATTCTTAAGGACGCATTTGTGCACCAAGGCCATATCGAGTATTTTAGCAATGAAGGCATATTCAGTCCTATGATTGGTCCAAGTGGGGATCAGAGGCATAGGACTAATATAGATGAGGTGATTATCAACAAATATATGATAGAGGTGATCGGCCATAGGGTCTGAATGGCTTTGGGAACCTCAGTGTTCTGCATAGGACATGGTGACATTAAAATTGCCCATTGTCAGAAGCTTACATATGTTAATAATACTATGGGCATTAACTCAGATCCAGAAACAAAGTCGATTGCGGCAGGGAGCATATGGGTTAATAAGATGGAAGGATTGAGGGAAACCCCTGATCTTTCCTGAGAGGAGAATACTGACAACGAAACCATAAGCATGAAATTTAGCAAAATGAAGATTCCACATAGCGATAATACCACGAGATAATCTGTTTGAGTCCACCCAAACAATGTACCAATTATGGAAAATATGGGATGGCTTTAGCTGCAGGACACATAGTTTCTTGAAAGAATGCAATAAAACATTAGAGAACTTTTGAGGTCTAAAATGGGCCTTCTAAGAAAAATGTAAAACCAAAATAAAATTTATAAGAACCAATAGTATTCAAGATGATGATGTCAATAATGGGGGGTGATTCACCATTTGTGGCGTAAAAAAGTAAAAAGATAATTATAAAATAATAAAACTAATATTTCAACTTGTATTTTCAACTTATCTCCCTAAGGTTTTACTGAAATTTCGAGTGGGAGTACTCGTTGGATGAAAAATTTAATTCCTCATCCAAGGATTACCCATGTGGTATACTTTTGATGGACCCCGCTACACGAAAAATGAAAATTACATGAAAAACATGATTGCAATCACGTTTTTCATGTATTTCTCATTTTTTGTGTAGCAGGGTCCATCAAAAGTATGCAACATGGGTAGTCCTTGGATGAAGAATCAAATTATGCATCAAACAAGTGTTACCACTTGAAATTTGATAAACCCATAAGGATATAATTTGAAAATAAGAGTTGAAAAAGTGGTTTTTATTTTCAGAGAAATGACGTGATTCATGTCTCATTTGGGTTGGGCATGCAAGCTCTAAGTGACCCAGAGTCGAAGGAAGATATGAAGAGGATATCACGGAGAGCATCAAAATTCGGCAAGGGACGAAAACAATATTTCTGTCTGCCACAGAAATGTCGACTCTTGTTCCTTCCCTTTTTCTGGATGGTGATATTCTGGGTAGAGGAAAGAGAAATTATTGGAGGCCCTGCATGATAGTGACCTTTATGAACCATAAGGGTGGCCAGATCTAGAGTAGGGTTCATGAGAAGAAAGCCACAACCACTGCCAATAGAGTTCTGGGGAGAGTCAGGAGGCAGCAGGTTATCATGAACATGTTCAGTAGGCAGAGATGTCAGTTCAAGGGGGGGCGTGGAAGGAGACTGAGAAAGAGTGGAAGAAGGCAGAGTGAAATGATCATGCGAATATTTGGGGATATCAATAAAATCCACGGTAAAGGGTTACATCCTCTCTCCTTACATAGTGATGGGGAGGGAGTGATAAGATTCAGAGAATCTCTTGGCATGGACGTGATCCTATCAATGGAGGCAAAGGGAAATGGTATTTTTGTTTGGTGGGGGGATTAGAGGTTTGACGATGACAATAAATCGATAGAAGAAAGGATATTATTAGCATGGGGCATACCTCTTTGGCATGTATGCAGTTGAGTATCATTAAATTCTTCCTCGCCCAAAGAGAGACGAACCTCGTGACCAAGTGTCCTTTGATTGAACTAATGGCATCCCATGGGAAACCACTGGATCAAGTCGCCCATCTAGTGACATAGAAGGCACCAGAAGGCAGCCCCAAATAATCATCCCTTTGCATTTTTTGATACAGTCCCATTCTAGGTCGATGTTACCAGGCAACCCACAGATAAATTTACTTCCACCAAGATCGAAGAAATGTGCTTTTCACTTGCCCCCATACACCCAGGATCAATATATCTAAGCTTCCTGGTGGAACTTCCAATTGTAGTCAATTCTGGCTTCGTCTAGAATTGCAATGGGAGTCTGGGAAATTTAATCGAAAATGAATTGTTCAAGGGGGTTTGTGTGATAGGATTAAAATCGACACACAATTCGTGCAGTTGCAAGAAGCTTTTACTACGAACCCAAGTCCTGCAAAAAATCTTAGCTGCATCATCCAAGTGGAGGAAGTAGATCGAGAACCAATAGTTTTGTAATACCCCTGATTTATAGCTTTTATATTATGCAAATAAGATCAAGATCTAGGTAGTCCTATGGAACAATTATGTTGTTGGAAGAATTATTTTAAGTTAATAATTATTTATGAAATAAATGGAAATACTATAAAGACAGAGTAATTGAGATCAATTAATTCGTATCCATGAGGATGGGATATAATTTCAAGATTTCCCAAAATTCTCAAAAGTGGCATCACTAGTGTGACAAGGGGTTGTCAACATTGGGTAATATTGATCTCTACTTGGGGGAGACATATGAGGAGAAGCCTGTGGTTGGGAGGAAAATTCGTCTTTAGAAATTGGTATGTTATGTGATGAGGTTTTATACTAAACTTCTTATGTTGTTAGAAATGTTTAGATAATAATTCTGGTCTAATGTAATAGGAAAAATTCTACCTTGAAAGTATGAAATTGTAGTATGCTAAGAGTTTATATATGTTTTGGCTATATACCATATTAGACTAAAAATGTAAGTATTGATATGTACTAGTGGTATGTAAATAGTTAGTAAAATATTCATTAATTACTAATGTGTATTGTACAGTGTCCACATTGTAATTAAATACAATGAAGATACAATATTTCTTACACAAACTAAGTTATTGAAAGCAGATATAATCAGAGTCTGTGAAATTATAAACCCAAGGGGGTTATATTCTGATAAACATTACCATATATACAAAATACAATGAAGATACAATATTTCTTACACAAACTAAGTTATTGAAAGCAGATATAATCAGAGTCTGTGAAATTATAAACCCAAGGGGGTTATATTCTGATAAACATTACCATATATATATATATATATATATGAATTACAGTAAAGTCGTTCAACCAACAAGTACAAGAAATTACAAATACATTTTGGTGTAAAATATTCATACATGCAACAGTTACTAGTAAAGAACCAAGTAAGCCAACATTACAAACAAGAGGATTCTGGAAAATTACATATAGTATATTAAATAATGTAAAACTGGGAGAGGCATTACAACTCTGAAAATTGGAAGGAGTTACATGAATATGATAACTCAAAATTCCAAATATCAAATAGATAAACTATCTAAGTACAATAATTCTTAAATATCCTTGAGAATATCACTGTCATATATACATTTGACTAATTGAAAAATAAGAAATGTTACATCCATGAAATTTGTTGTCAAAGATCAAGCATGACCTTGACACATAAAATCCAGTAATGTTGGACTAATCTAGGTGCCAGAAGTAGAACCATGACAGAAAAACGGGATACTGACTTGAGAAAGAAAGAATAACTGGTAAGCATGGGCAGGAAATGAAGCAATTGTGTCATGCAAATCAACGAAAAATTACAAGAGAATACGTGAAAAATAATATGTGAGAATTAGAGAACAATCCAATTGACTAATAGAAACTATTACACTGTCTAAGAAATGAGAATGACTTACCTCAGTCTACCATTCCATCTTTGATTTTTCCACCTGCGCATATAGATTTAGAATGTTGTAAGTAATATTTTCTTTCAATATGTGTAGTGGAAATTAATAAATATGAAAATAGATAACAAATTAATAAATTGGACTTAATCTGAAGTGGAGGGGATGTCAGTTTCGTGATCACTAGTCCGGATCTGTGACAAAGAGTTAACCTAGGTATTAAAAACCCATATTAAAACTCAGATTATGAATTGAAGAACAATACAAAACATGGGAAATTATATTATCAAAATTTATGCACAGCAGTAAGTAAAAAGTGGAGTTGACTGAGAATTAAAAGGGATTGTGCCAAATGTCAATACGAGATCAGGTCTGTAATAAGAGACTACATGATATCTTAAGTGGCAGAACCCCCACAAAGGTATGCATCTTTCATAAGTAGCATAAAGGTAAAAGGAAATACCATCAGTGGCAACACAATCGCTATGAAAAATGCAAGTAAGAGAAACCCAAGGTTGAAATACGAATCCACAAAGAAATATAACAGAGTAACAAATCATAGAAGCATAATCCTTATGCTTTCAAACCAATGAACAAAAGGCAAAGAAAATAGACTTTATATATAACTCTATGAAGAAGTAGAAGAGAAGTATTTTGATTATAAATAAAATTATGAATGGTATAAATAATGTTGTGAAAAAACAGAGAAGTATAACTAGATACACTGAGCATTTTGAGTAAGAAATAAATACATATGTAACTCAGAAATTATCATGTGTGAACACAGAAACTGGGTTAAAATAGAGCGTAAGCATTAAATGGAAAACCCAAATAATAAAATCGAAAAACCAGAGGATAGACACACCTCATGCTATCCTAAGGATACTATTTAACTTTATCAACATGCAGAGCGGATTAACCTACATTTTGGGTAGTATGAAGCCATATCATAAAGAAAATATTTCCAAGAAAAACATGGTAGAAACTTACCTGTCAAGCAAAAATAATACATTCTAAAGAATAAAAATTATCTTTGTCACACGACTAGAGGTCTAATGGGCATCACAAAGAGTTACTGTATTTTCCCACAAAACTCTCATTTTAATGTAAAACCCTGATCCCTACTAAGTAGAGTAAACATAATTCTAGAAGGAAAGCAAATGAGGGATATAAAATAATATGCTCATAAACATAGAACTGAAATTTACGTTGACCCAAGAGTCACGCTGACCCAAGAGTCATGTTGACCCATGTGATACCAAGTCACATTGAGTCATGGCATGATGCAATCAAACAACTCAAAGAGTAATTGAGGGGTTTTGAAGGGAAGGGTTTGCTTATGCCTACAATTATAAATTCAAATTCAATCATGGAAGCGTGGCCCAGTACACAAAGCACGATTAAAGAAAAAATTACTAACTATAATTTAAAAAAACCCCAATGCTAGATTTTCCAGTTACGAAATTTGGAAGGTCTTAGAGTAGTAAACACCTCATTCAGTCAACACAAAGATAAATGTTGGAAATAGGACTTGAAAATAGCACATAACAGTCACAAAATGACAATTTCTGGAAAGAGGATTTGTAGATAGAAAAGAGCATTCATAAAAAGAAATGGGAAATGGACACCCATAACATTTTGGGAAGAGTAGGAACCCAAAAGCCAAATTTAAAAATGACATTTTCCTATATTACCAAAGCCTAGAAATTTCAAGGTGAATCCGAGAAGAAACATCGAACCTAAGAGGCAATTCGAGGGGAACTTACGTCTTCTGAGATGAATAAGGGCTAAAGGTTTGCTGATTGGTTTGAAAGAGTGTCGTCGCAATGCTGGAAGGAGAAGGAAGTTTCTCAAATCTCTTCATATGGAAGCCAAAGGATGCCTCTCTGAAAAATACAACAAACCCATAATCAGAGAGCTAAAGAAAAACGAAAATCATGAGCAAATCAGAGGTAGGGATAACCCACAATTTACCTAAAGGGATGATGAGTAACCAGTCGAAACTGTTGTGGATTCTCCCTGTAAAATCGACCAAATTTCATTAGTAAACAAAACATATAAGGGTCACAGTACTCGAGTAAACAAAATGCATAAACAAGTTTCCTGTGAGGGCATGGCTACAAGGCTCTGCACTGTATTAGGCTTAAACCCTAGTCATCATGATAACAATGGAAGAATTACGCGCAGAATGTATAGTAAACATATTTGTAGGTTGAGCTATGAAGGCATAGCTCCAGAGAGACAAACAAACCAGGGAAAATTTTAGAGATGGAAATTTATTTTAAAGTTTATAAAGCTTGGTGAATCTCACTAGTACATAATATGAAATTTGTAAAATGTTTGGCAATGTTTTAGGAAAATTATTAAAACTTCTAATAATTTTATATAGTCTCTATATAAGATTTGACTATTTCTAAGGTAAAACAATTTTTGCCGGCGAATAATTTTTAGAAAAAATGGAAATTGACGAATCTTTTTTTTGGAAAAGCATGGAAAATTACCACACTTGTGAATATTAGCCCCTAAACTTTTCCTTGAAACAAACTCCAAACACACAACGAAAATGTTGAAATGAGGCAGAGAGGTAGGGTAAACCCCTTAGGGTTTTCACAACACATCAAAACAGTAGATCCATCTTAGTTGAATCTCCATCATCCATTTGAGACCTCGAAAGGAGCGTGAGGGCCATGTGAGGACATGTGACCATTTCTACATGGAGACTGGAGAGATGGACATGTCCTCAGGTGGGGTACCTTCAATAAATTCGGAATGAAAATTATAGTAGAAGCATATAAACCTTCGTACTTACCTTGTGGGAGCCAAACCAATATGCATTTTTAAGTGTATTAATGTGCGTAGATCCTATTTAGGTTAATATAGGAATATCTATATTAATATGGGAATTTGAGTATGATTTCAATAAGGCCATAGGTTAGAGGGTTAGTGGATTTGATTAGGATAAAAATTAATAATGTTAGAAGTTTACAATATTAAAAATTAGATGTAGGGTATGGGGTGAAGAAAATGAGAAGGTAAGGGTATGGTAAAGATAAGGGATAGGTAATGTATATGTGGTATATATTAACCATGTTAAATTATAACTAAGGATTCACATGGGATGCGTTCACTATAACCATAACAGAGATAGTATTGGGACAAGATGTTAAAGAGAAAGGTGGTGAATAATCACACATATAATTACATGAAAAAAAAAAAAAATTTGGAGACATGACAAGTGATATCAGATCCCAAGTTAAAACAATGGGCTTATGGACCCCAACATATGGAAACTCTATTGTCTGGAAGTTTAATTTATGGTTAAAGAATTGTGTTACAAAACAATGAATCAATTACATATTATGAATTATGAATGCTAATTGTTTTATGTGCATCAGATATAAAGTGTAGATAGAATTACTATTATTTTCATGCCTGAAAGAGAAGAGTTGTATGTGGAACTAGTGGATGAGGATTCCCCACCAGATCCCAATTGCCAGATGCTAGAAATTACAAAAACATTGCAGCAGGAAATGGTTCAACTAAGAACTAGCAATGAACCTTAACTGCAAGCCAATAAAAAACAAGAGATGTTGCTAATAGAATTAACCTCTAGATCCATTCATCAAGAGGAAGAACAATAAAAACTGAAAAGAAAAGAAACAGAACCAAAATCAGAGAATTCTAAGAAATGGGAAGAATCTGGTAAAGAAAACTCTAAGTTCAAAAACAGGAAGGAGTTTCAAGGGGAATTCCGCAAGATCAAGCTTCCAACCTTTGACGGTGAGAAGGAAGAGGATGTATAAGCCTGGCTCCTGAATATGGTAAGGTATTTTCAATTATATGAGCTCATAAGTAATCTAAAAGCAAGGTTAGAAGTTTACCAATTGCAAGGTAAAGCCACACTTTGGGGAAAAGAGACCAAAATCATACACTTGCTGGATGAAAAGACTGTCTCATGGGAAGAATTTCGGGAGAATTTTAAATCTCGATAGCTCAGTGAGAGGTATTATGATGACATAGAAAATGAATTCCATGAGATAAGGCTGGGACAACTCACCATTGATGAATTTGTGACGAATTTCACAAATTTAATTCGCTACGTACCATACATAAGAGAAGAAAAAACAAAGGTACATTGATCTCTAAATTGTTTAGCCACTATATACAAAGAAAGAATTGAGTTTGAAAATCCAAAGACTATGGATGAAGCTTTCTGGAAGGCCTCACTATGTTACCAACATTTTAAAGGCAGGAATGACCACTTGCAAAACTGGCAGAATAAGGAGAAATGGAAGGTTGAAGCAAGCTCAAAAAGGCCCAGACCAGTGTATCTAAATTTTTTTGGAAGAAACTGCCAGCGTAAAAGGTTCAATAAAGGTGGCGAAAATCAGACATCCCATTCTCACACAAGTTCCAAGCCCATGGAAGTGAACTACAAGCGAGATACCATGGTAAAAAGCAAGGAACCTTTGAAATGCTAGGGATGTGGAGAGCCTTACATGTTACGTGACTTCCCACACAACACTCATGTTATTTAGAACATTCAAGCAGTGCTGGAGGCAACCACAATGAATGATGTTACCTGAAACATTCCCCGAATCAGCACCGCATTATAAGACTGACATGCTTAACATCAATCAACTATGATTGAAATTGAAAGTATCATTTCTGACTAACTCGTGTCTGTTTTAATTGATCCTGGAGCTTGTTTAAGTTATATTAGTCCACACATAGTGGGAAAATGTAAATTTTAGGTAGAAAAATTTCAGCACCCTTGGCTGGTGTAGTTGGCTACAGGAACCAAACGGAAGGTCACTCATGAACTGCACAAGTATCCTGTAAACTTGAATGGGTACATTACAGATTTGAATCTGAATATCCTCCCATTAGGATCTTATGACCTCCTTGTTGGTATGGATCGGCTGGAACAATAGAAAGAAGTAGTAAATTGTTTGGAAAAAACAGTACATTGTACTAATGCACTAGGACAACAAGTGGTGGTAAGAGGGAAACAAAAACCTATGTTTTTTAGACAAATTTATGCATTATAGTTGAAGTAGACAACAAGGAAGGGTTTTCAATTGTATGTTGTACAAATTGAATATTTGGGACAACAAGAAAAAAATGAACCTATAGAAAATTTACCAGTGATTAAGGACTTCCAAGATTTATTTCCCAAATAAATTCCTCAACTTCCCCCTCTAAGAGATATTGATTTCTCTATTGATATAGTACCAGGGGCCACCCCACTTTCTCGAGCCCCATATAGAATGAGCACCCCTAAAATTTTAAAGCTAAAACTTCAGCTGCAGGAATTATTAAACAAGGGGTATATCAGACCAAGTATGTCTCCATGGGGAGCGCCAATTTTATTTATCAAGAAGAAGGATGGTACCCTCAGGCTGTGCATAGAATATAGATAGTTAAACAAGTTAACCATCAAGAATCGGTACCCCCTCCCATGAATAGATGATTTTTTTGATCAATTAAGGGGGGGAACAATATTCTCAAAAATTGACTTGAGAACTGGTTATCACCAGTTTCACGTCAAAGATGAAGACATACACAGAACAAATCTCTGAACTCGGTATGGACATTACGAGCTTGTAGTGGTAACTTCCAGACCCACAAATGCCCCTGCTACTTTCATGTGCCTCATGAATAGTGTTCTACACAAACATCTGGATGAATACCATAAGATACCTTATTCAGGTCATCCAAGTTACCAAAATATGGTGACATCATTGACGAAAAATATGTTTTGGTTGGGAATGAAGAAAGAAATAGCTGATTACTTAGCAAGATGTTTGGAGTGCTAACAGGTTAAGGTAGAGCATCAACATCCTACAGGTTTACTGAATGCTCTTTCGATTCCAGAATGAAAGTGGGAAGTTCTGTCCATGGATTTTATCACTGGACTACCCCGTACTAAATACCAGCATGACTCCATTATGGTGGTGGTATACACACTAACCAAGGAAACACATTTTATTCTAGTGCAATCCACTTTTTGGACAGTAGAAGTGGCCAGTGTGTTTATGAAGGACATTTTCAAACTTCACGTAATACCAAATATGATCATCTCTGATAGGGATCCAAAGTTCGTCTCCGCATTCTGGAAGATACTATTTGAGGAATGGGAAAAAAGCTGAACTTTAGCACAACTTATCATCCCCAGACATATGGGAAGCCAGAAAGGACACACCAAATACTAGAGGACATGCTTCACATGTATGTAATGGACATACCCACCAAGAAGGAGGATTTTTTGCATTTGGAAGAATTTTCTTACAACAACAGTTATAAATCCTCTATTAAAATGAGTTTGTTTGAAGCTTTGTATGGCAGGAAATTCCATATTCCACTTAGCTAGAGTCAACTAGAGGACAAACTGGTACTTGGAATTGAAGCACTACATGAGATGGAACAAACATTAAGACAAATTCAATAGAACATCAAAGCAGCTCAAGACCACCAGAAGAGTTATGTGGATAAGAAAATAATACACAATAAATTTAAGGTTGGGGATCATGTGTACTTGAGGATCAAACCTCGCAAGAGTACCTTCCACACTGGGAGTTGTGTTAAGTTATCACCTCGATACTGTGGGCCCTTTGAAGTTTTGGAACGAGTGGGCCCAATACCTTATAAATTGGCTCTACTGATTCATATTAAAGTTCATAATGTTTTTCATGTATCATTATTGAAAACATACGTTCATGATCCTTCTCACTTGGTTGACTAAACTTTGATACATGTGGAAACAGAAGGGGAATTTCTTCCAGTACCACTTTGTATATTGCAACATGCAAAAACCGTGCTCTAGAATAGAACAGTAGATAAGGTGAAAGTGCAGTGGAATAAATTTACACCTGAAGAAGCTACATGGGAGAGGGAAGAAATTATGAAGGAAGTGTTTACAACGTTGTTCAAAGAATAACCAAAGTTATCTGCTAACACCAAGGAAAGAGTTTTTTTTACGGGGGGGCTATGTAACACCCCCAATTTACAACTTTTATATTGTGCAAATAAGACCAAGGTCTAGGTGGATGTATGGAACAATTATGTTGTTGGAAGAATTATTTTAAGTTAATAATTATTTATGAAAGAAATGGAAATATTGTAAAGAGAGAGTATTGAGATCGGGAAATTCTTATCCATGAGGATGGGATATAATCTCAATTCCCAAAATTCTCCAGAAAAGCCTTGGAAAAGAATAATAATTAAATTATATGGGAGAAAAATATCTAATAAAAATCCCTAGTAAAGA
The DNA here is from genome assembly GCA_034641835.2 of Pinus albicaulis. Lineage (NCBI taxonomy): Eukaryota > Viridiplantae > Streptophyta > Pinopsida > Pinales > Pinaceae > Pinus > Pinus albicaulis. Next base: position 824,455,101 of record CM076573.1, read on the forward strand.
GGAAAGTTATTTGGAAGAGGTAAGATAAATTGTGCTCCGAAAAAGCTAGTTTTAAAGTAGTATTTTGTCGAAAACACAAATTAAAAGCCTAGGCTATGGGAAACAATGACCCATAATAACAGGATGCCATTATGGAAACTTGCTGAGGGAAAGTGGGCTTAAAGGTTCCATCAATAGTGTGACTGAGGATTGTCAACACTAGGGAATATTGATCTCTGCTCTGAGGAGAAGCTTGTGGTTGGGAGGAAACTTCGTCTTTACAAATTGGTATGTTATGTGATGAGGTTTTATACTGAACTTCTTATTTTGTTATAAATTGCTAGATAAGAATCCTGATCTAAAGTAATAGGAAAAATTCTACCTTGAAAGTATGAAATTGTAGTATGCTAAGAGTTTATATTTGTTTCTTTTATATTACTTATTGGACTAAAGATTTAAGTATTGATATGTACTAGTGGCATGTAAATAGTTAATAAAATATTAAGTAATTAGTAATGTGTATTGTACAGTGTCCACGTTGTAATTAAATACAATAAAGATACATTTTTTTCTTACACAAACTAAGTTACTGAAAGCGGATATAATAGGAGTCTGTGAAATTATAAACCCAAGGGGGTTATATTCTGATAAACATTACCATGTATATATGCATAAATGAATTACAGTAAAGTATTTTAGCCAACAAGTACAAGAAATTACAGATACATTTAGGTGTAAAATATTGATACATGCAACAGGTACTAGAAAGCACCAAGAAATCCAACAGTACAAACAAGAGGATTTTTGAAAATTACATATAGTATATTAAATCATGTGAAACTGGGAGAGCCGTTACACCTCTGAAAATTGAAAGCAGTTACATCAATATGATAACTCGGAATTCAAAATATCAAATAGATAAACTGTCTAAGTACGATATTTCTTAAATATCCTTGAGAATGTCAATGTCATATATACATGTGACTAATTGAAAAACGATAAATGTTACATCCATGAAATTTATTGTCAAAGACCAAGCATGGCCTTGACACATAAAATCTAGTAACGCTCAACTAGCTAGGTGCTAGAAGTAGAATAGTCATGGAACAGTAACCTAATGACCTGATAAAGAAAGAATAACTGGTAAGCATGAGAGGGAAAAGAGGCAATTGCGTCATGCAAATCAATGAAAAATTACAAGAGAATACCTGCAGAAGAATATGCGACAATTAGAGAAAAATCTAATTGAATAATAAAAAGTATTACACTGTCCAAGACATGAGGATGACTTACGTCAGTCTACTGTTCCATCTTTGATTTCTCCATTTGCATATATAGATCTATAATTTTTTAAGTAATATTTTCTTTCAATATGTGCACTAGAAATTAATAAATATGAAAATAGATAATAAATTAATAAATTGGACTTAACTTGAAGAGGAGGGAATGTCAGCTTCATGATCACTAGTCCGGATCTAAGCCAAAGAGTTAACCTTGGTAGTAAAAATCGATATTAAAACTCAGATTATGAATTGAAGAACAATACAAAAGAGAATAAATTATAATATCAAAATTTATGCAAAGTAGTAAATAAAAATTAGAGTTCACTGAGAAGTAAAAGGGATTGTGCCAAACCTCAATGCGAGATCAAGTCTGCAATAAGAGAAAATGTGATATCTTAAGGGGAAGAACCCCCACAAAGGTACGCACATTTCATAAGTAGAGTAAAGGTAAAAGGAAATACCATAAGTGCCAGTGCAATTGCTACGAACAATGCAAGTAAGAGAAACCTGAGGTTGCAATATGAATCCACAAAGAAATATAACAAATTAACAACTCATAGAAACCTAATACTTATGATTTCAAACCAACGAACAAAAGGTAGAGCAATTCAAATTGCAATATAACTCTATGAAGAAGTATAAGAGAAGTATTATAATTACAAATAAAACTATGAATGGTATAAATAATGTCGTGAAGAACCACTAAAGTATAACTAGATACACTCAGCATTTTGAGTAAGAAATAAATACATATATAACTCCAAAATTATCATGTGTGAACTAAAAAACAAGGTTAAAATAGAGCGTAAGTACTAAATGGAAAACCCAAAGAATCAAATAAAAAAAAAAAGAGGATAGACATGCTTCATGCTATCCTAAGGATACTATTTAACTTTATTAACACGTAGAGTGAAGTAACCTACATTCTGGGTAGTACACTTCCATATCATAAAGAAAATATTTCAAAGAAAAACACAATATAAACTTACCTGTCAAAAAACAATATTACATTCTGAAGAATAAAAATTATCTTTGTCACACAACCAAAGGTCTAATGGGCATCACAGAGAGTTACTGACGTAGTTTCCCATAGAACTAGCATTTCAAAGTAAAACCACGATCCCTAGTAAGAAGATTAAACATAATGTTGGAAGGAAAGAAAACGAGGGATATAAACTAATATTCTCATAATCATAGGACTGAACTTTACTCTAACCCAAGAGGCATGCTGACTCATTCGATACAGAGTCACGTTGACCCAAAAGTCACACTGACCCATGTGATACAGAGTCACATTGAGTCATGGCATGATGCAACCCAGCAACTCAAAGAGTAATTGATGGGTTTTTGCAGGGAAGCTTTTTCTTATGCCTACAGTTAGAAATTAGAATTCAATCATTGCAGCGTGGCCCATTACATAGAGCACCATTAAAGAAAAAATTATGAGCTATAATTAATAAACTCCAATGATAGATTTTTCAATTATGAAATCTGGAAGGTCTAAGAGGAGTAGAAAACTGATTCAATAAAAAAAAAGATAAATGTTGGAAAGAGGATTTGCAAATAGCACACAACAGTCGTAAAATGACAATTGTTGGAAAGAGGATTTGAAAACATAATAGAGCAGTCATAAAAAGAAATGTGAAATGAAAACCGAGAGCATTTTGGGTAGGGAAGGCACCCAAAATCCAAAATTAAAAACGACATTTTATTATATTACCAAAACCCAGAAATTCCAAGGTGAATCTGAGAAGAACCATTGAACCCAAGAGACAATTCGAGGGGAACTTACCTCTTCTAAGACGAATAAGGGTTAGAGGGTTGCTGATTGGTTCGAAAGAGTGTCGTCGCAATGGTGGAAGGAGAAGGAAGTTGTTAAAATGTCTTCGTATGGAAGATAGAGGATGCCTCTCTGAAAAATACAAGAAACCAACAATCAGAGAGCTAAAGACAAATGAAAATCATGAGGAAATCAGTGGTAGGGATAGACCACAGTTTACCTGAAGGGATGAAGAATAACCAATCGAAATGGTTATGGATTCTCCCTGCAAAATCGACCAAATTTCATTAGTAAAAAATACATATAAGGGTCATAGAATTAAACACTAGCACATTTGGCCCAATATCTGATAGCAAAAATGTCTCTCTTGCGACACATAAGAAACCCAAGAGCGACACCTTGAGGTGGTGAAAAACATCGTTTCTTGTCCCGTCAAAATTGTGACACTTATAATAACTTTCGGTAGAGCGACACTAATTCCGACGTTTTTTTAGTAGTGTCGTAATTCTGAAATTTGTAAGTTTTTTTCGCTCTTCCGACATTTCCAAGTAGTCTTCTCTCTTCCAACGTTTCCAAGTCTTCATCATTCTTCCGACATTTCCAAATTTTCATCTCTCTCCTGATGTTTCCAACTTTTCATTGCTCTTCCGACATTTCCAAGTTGTCATCACTCTTTCGATGTTTCCAAGTTTCTGTTGCTCTTCCAACGTTTTCAAGTTGGCGTCACTTTGGTTGCTCTTCCAATGTTATTCCGACATTTTTAAAGCTTCGTCTCTATTCTGACGATGTTCCAATGTTTGTAAAGCTTCATTGCTATTTTGACGCTTTTGTTCTATAAACCAAAAAAAGTGCTTAAATTCTGTAAATCAGGAATCTATTCTTAGAATCATAGTAGAAACCTTGAAATTGAACCAAATTCCTATGGTGGATGCTTCCCAAAGTTGACAGTGTCATCCTAAGATGCTTCTCTCCAACCTCCATATTGAATTGCTTGATCGCCACAACTTTGTTATTGGAAGAAACCCCCTTGTAAACTAAAGAGCCCAACTTCTCCTTGAAATTACTGGTTAGCTCTTGTACTTCTGAAAATGACATCTTGATGAGAGTCCCTATATTGGTGGTGTTCAACAACGCAATTTTCTTAGACTGAAGTGCTTTGCCTCTACTACGTTTCTTCAAAATACATAGACCAACCCCAACTTCTATAACGATAAATTCCCCAAGAGTGCCCAAGTTTGCACCCACAAGAAAAACCTTGCATATGCCTAAGGCACTTCCATGGCAAAGATTAGAAGCACTCTAAGTTGCAGGTGATGAACTGGATTGACCAGTTCCACATGGAATAATCTGAGAAGGAACTGCCTCTGGCACAAGACATTTCTTCAAGAACGTGTTGTGCTATACAACAACCCCCATTTATTTTTCATAAATAGGGACCCTTAGAAACAAATAGGAAAATCCGTTTTAAAATTTATTTTAAAAACACTTAGAAAAAAAAAATTCTACCTAAAGCGCACCACTTATCACATGTTTTATCCTTCAAAAAGAATCCTAAATCATAAAATCTACGAATTGCGAAATGTGCTCTTTAAAAAAGCCTTTCCAAAGAAATAAAAATATTTACTTTCCTTTTTCGCATTGCACTTAACTCAGTTAAAACTTAAATAAACAAAGTAATATAAGTTATGACAGCTGTAGACCCGACGAAGCGAATAAACTCAAAAATATAAATCATTTTTTGTTATCGCATCCACTTTAAGCTTTCACAAACCGCATCGCGCGTGAATTATAATATATACTTAAATGTATCTTTTAAATATTGTGATCTGCAATTTGCGCAGATCGCATTTCGCAACATTTATGAGACAATCACGAAATATTTTAAGGAATCATCGCGATTTGTGCATTTAATGATATCAACGTGTGAAAATCAACTTATGTCATATCAAATTGAATTTTAGATCTTAACGATTTTAAACGATTGATAAGTATTGTGTGTGAAGCCATGTCAAGCATTAAATTTTTAAATCATAAGGAATTATGAAGAGATAATTGATAATATTGATAGTTTTTCAGTTGAGTTTGAAATAAATCCCTAATATATCTTTGTAATGCTCATTATATGATATATTTCACTTTGCTCTCAGGAAATCAATTATCGAGTTAAGAAAGTTAGAGATGAGTAAAAAGGGTAAAGAGGTGTCTCAATCATCATCTTCAGATAATACAGATATGCCTTCATTATTTTTAGACACTGTCTGTAACAAGGATTGTGGCATTTCTTCATGGGAAGCTATGTACAAACTTTTTGAGGATGAAGGACCAAAGGTGATAACAAAAACATCTGCGATAGGTACTAATTCCACCTATGATGCAACCCTTTTCGATGTTGCATGCTCGTTTATTCACAGAATAGCCGCAAGACCGAATATTATGCCTTACACAGATATGATTAAGTGGGCAGTTGAGAACTTAAATATTGAAATATAGAGTTTTCAAGAATTCCAGAGGAGAGATTATGGGCTCTTTCAAAGCTGAAGATTTTACAGCCATGTATCATCTACCAAATCTGCAATAGAAGTATGATAATAGATATGTGCAAATGTTTAGAGCTAAACATCCAGATCTTATCAAGGTCATCCATGAATGGAAAGACAATGAAGGGAAATTGAAGCAGGAAAAATCTGGTACTTACCCCATTACAAAAATCCCTTACCCTTATTGCTATGCTGCTAGTATGTTGTGTAGGCTATTTTCCAAACCTGATAGTACTAGGTTCGCTAGATATTGGGTTCCCTTAATTGACACAATCATCAATTCATCCATTTTGAATTGCGCACACCTTTTGTCCAATTATTTAACCAAAAATATTGTTGAATATAGGAATAAAAAGAGTGCTTCATCCCAAGAAAATTCACCCTTTTACATGTCTGCTTATTTATGGATTCCATCTGTTTCACTTCCACATTTCCAATCATGGGTTGGAAATGGACCATTAAAAACCCTACCCCAATTCACATATACCATGAAGAACTCTGGGACTCTAAATTCCATCTACATTTCTACAAAGTATGTTAGGGATTCATGTTGCCTATGTATCAAATGATTTTCAATGAAAAGATCCCTAGGGTTTCCAAAGAAGTCGGTAAAGATATTTTTCCTACAGCAAGATGATTTGCTGAAGATAAATTCACACATATTCGAGTATTTGGAATTTATGCTCTTCCACATGTTTTTCCATACTATGTTCCAGATAGATTGTTTGGGAGAGAGATAACTTATCAGCTCATCAATGGTGTCACAAAACAGTTAAAATATGATAAAAAAGGCTATTTGGCCTTCTTTCCCTCTACAGTGCGGCACCTTCACTTTGGCCAATATCAGCCATACATACAAAGAGGTTCCTAATATTCAGATGATGAATCTAGCATTCATGCGAGGAAGATTATATGACCCCGATGATGTAATTAAAAATTAAATAGAAAAACTCAAAACAAAGCCTTTCATAAAAGAAGAAGACAAATTTGATGACTTCTTCCAAGGAGTCGAAGATTTTTCTGATATTGTTAAAATAATTTCTAGTCAATTAATTCAAGAAGAGGTTGAAGCTTTTCAAGTATATAGAAATGAGAGATTGAAAAATGTCCCTTCGAATTTGTTATTTATTGAAGAATAAAAACATACTGCAAGTGTTAGTCTCGATAAAGAAATGAAAGATGGCTCTGAAAATGAATATGGGCAGTCTCAACAGCAATCTGATAAGTTAGATCAATCTGAGGATGAATCTGAATCTACAAAAGAAAATTTGGAAATAATTTGGAAATCGACCAAATTCTTCAAGAAATAGAGTTGCAAGAGAAAATAAAGAACAATGGCACTAAATCAAATTTAAAGGAAGTGCAAAAGGATCAGAGCACGGTAGATCAGTCTAAATCATCCCAAGGTAAAGACCTGGTGAATGAATGGGAACAAGTTTCCCAAGCAATAAAGAATCCTAAAGAAAAGGTCAATACTGACCAAGCAACAAGTTTTCAAATGCTAAAGTCTTCTCGGAAAATAGTTGAAATTTTCAACCCTCTACAGAGAATCCCAGCTACACAGAGCAAAGAAATCATTCTAGCTTACTCTACAGATCAAATCATCCTACAGATTGAAGACATTCCATCATTGGATATTTTCTATAGTACCAGCCACAGAGCTGTGGTTAAAATGAATAAGAGAAAAATAACTGATGAGAATACTCCTAAAACGACAGATTAATTAGTTGATGTCCTTTTGAAGGATTCATTAGAGGATCCCACTGGTCATCTGACTAAATTTTCACAATATGCAGGAGCTTATGCCACAGCGACTGTATATAAGGCAACTGAAGTTAGAACCTTGTTGAAACAGAACGACTCCAGAATACAGAAGTTAGAAAAGATGTTAGATGCATATAAAGTCAAGACTACTGAAAAAATCAGAGAAATTTCTACACAGTTCCATAAAGATATTGAAAATATTAAGTTAGAAAATCACGCAGAGCTTAAAGAGAAACAGACACAGCTGGAAAAATCCATGGCAGAGTTACAGAATAAATCAAAATCAGAAAAGTTCATTAAAGAAGAACTTGAGATAAATGTTTTGATAAAGAAACAACAAAAAATATTTTGTCATAAAGGTAATATGATTGATTCCTATTGTGATTCCAATAAAATAATGGTTCAGCAAATTGCAATCTAAAAACTATAATGTGAGAAACTTAAAAAGAAAATTGAAGAATACATTCAGTGGAAAAACTCAGATATAGGAAAGCAAGCTAATCTACCACAAATAGACAAGATTCACAAGGAATTATTATTTATAGAATGGGAATCACAGATCATCCGAACAGAAAGAGAAATGACCAAGACATCCAACAAATCAAATGAGGTTATACATCTCTTATGTAACCAATTGTTTAAAACAGGACTTCTTGAAGAAATCACGTCTGATGTGTTTTCAATAAAAAAAGAAGTAGAATTAAAATGGACACAGAGAGTAGAACAACAGGAAGAAATAATCGAGAAATTCAATAAGTTTGATCTAGAAAATTATTGGAATTTTCTGATCAAACCTTATCATCAGCAGCAAACTCTTCTATTTCTCACATAATTAGCCCAAAAGTCTCAGTTAACAATCTCAAATACTATCTTCAAGGACCAAATTTGATCATGAATATTTCAGTCAGCTCAGCTCAAGACAATGCTAGATATCTGCCAACTTCATGATCACACATAAATGCATGATCCATAAAGTCAGGATTATCAGTTCTAAATTCCTAGATTATTGTTCAAGTTAAGTTTTAGAGAAAGGTTGTTTGAAACCTCCTCTACATTTTTGTAAATCATTTAATTAGTTTGTATTTAGTTTTAGTATTTAAACCCTTTTCATGCATTTAAAGAAGGGTCCAAGGTTTTGTTAAGAACATTTGCAAATAATGCTTATTTCTAAGTAAGTTTGTGGATGCCTTGATGAAGTAATGGAACACGGCCTTTTTCAGTTATAAATATCATTTTGTTGAATCATTGTTGGTGCACTTCTGTATTATTTGAACGACTCTTTGATTGAAGAATTGGATATGGCCTATTATCACTAATCCGATAAGCAGAAGTAATACACATCTGGTACTATTATCATGTATGTTATTTTTGTTTATGAATGTTAGTGATGAACTCAGCTTTCATGAATCATATATAGAATTAATTATTTTCATCTGAAATATCAGTTGCACTATTGTACAATATAAAGGTAGAAATTAGTTATCTTATATATGGTCATCAGATAAATGCGATATATCTTTCATTTTCTTTTGATTAACTATTTTTTCAAGAGAATCATTTTACACAGTAATAATTCTATTAAAACTGTGATGATTTTCATCATCACAGATTGAACAGATATCTTTTAAGTCGCATTTAAATATTATCCCTGGGTTAGATTAAATTTAATTCAAATTTTTACACTTAGAAATAAATTTGTCTTAGTTTGTAGTAATTCATCATTCTAAAATATTTTGAAAAAAAATCCCACAAATTATCATAAAAAAACCAAATCTGGGAAACTGGTCCCATCATACCCAGTCGGAGCCACTACCCCAAATGGAACTGCTTTAAGGTCCAAACCGGGTGGTTATCCCCCTTCTTGTTGCCACGGATTTCTGAGGCCTCAACAAAATGACACAGATGCAACAAAACCATAAGTATACCTAGTAATGAGCTTTGTTCTCTTCAGTTTACATAGTCCAAACCCATCATTCATGGTCATTGTAGAAACACATAAATCAGCATTCAAGCATTTCTCTTTACATTTCTCAGATATTGTATTAACAAGAGCATCATGAGGAGGATAAAGGTCGTATAGAACAATTCTCTTCATTTCATGCATAGTGACCCCTCCTCCTTCCTTGCAACCATCAAGAGGCACCAATTTTCTACATTTGTTTTCGGGTGATTAGACTCTATTGTTGCATCAGAACTTCCTTTAAAGGGGAATTCATAAACAGGTCCCATAGAATTAAAACTAAAAACACCATAAATTCCACAAGTTGCAAAGACCGCACACTACTTCTCCACAACTTACCATCAAAATTTCCATGACTCGGAATCTTGAATCCATGAATACATTCTGATATTTCCATCAACATATAGCCTTAGATATCACAAAAACACTTTAGTATCTGTATATTCATTACTGTATTGATACCAAGCCATTCTCCCTCTTCTATCAAACAACACAAATCCTCCATCCCCAACAAACATTGCACCTATGGGTATAGAATACAGTAATGGATTTAGTCCCATTATCCCAATAACTAGCATTTCTCTCCCATTGCAACACAATATTACCAGTCCTCTCCATAAGTAGATTGTAATAACTTGAAGTCAACTTACTTGAGGCAGCACAGAGAGTTTCACCTACATGAAGCCTCTGCCTCGGAACGAGACTATATGAAGGAGTTTCAAAGCTTTCCTGGATAGTTCTATAACTGCTATCACTGAGTACAAGGTTCACATTATCCCTCAAAGCCTCTCCAAAAACACCACTATTGTTGGTCATGCTTGTCTCAAATATTCTAGTGTGGATGTTCAAATTTCCCTACATGATGATTCTAGTGTTCAACAGGGTTCCATATAAAGTAGAACATTTATAGTAGACAAAAGATTTGTTGCTAAGTCTGTCAAAATATCCAATACTCAAGAATAAACAAGAGGTGGGAATCCATTTGATAATTGTAACTAAGTATAAACTACATTCCATTGACAACTATTGAGCCTCTCAGATGTAGCCTTACCTGAATATTATCTTAATACCACAGTTTCTAGCTTCACCATATCTAGAAAAGGTTAAATTAGACATGTTTGTGTAGCATTGTTTCCACAAATATTTAGGAGAAATTTTTCTAAAAGTTATTTATCTAATAATGTCTCCACAAGATCATTAAGGAGATACTTCAAAAAAAGTGTTGCTAGCTGTAAAAACTCTGTCCTTAAGGTCTCTTTGTATTCTAAGCTTAGCTCTTCAGATGGATCAAGCATATTTTCAAAAATAGATTTTATAATAAAAGGATCAACATCATGCCCATTTTGTCCCTTTTTAAAGGCATGGACCAACATAGGAAGAATCAAAATTTGCATAGAAATACCTACTTCATCAAGTTTGAGTTCCTTGGGCAAAAATAAATTCAGAAGGTGAACCAGAAATGTATTCTTCATTTGAGGACGATATCCTTCTTTATCATGCCTTAGATACTTGACAGGCCTCTTTCTTTATTTGCCTATACCAAGATAATCCTTTGTTTATGAAATATGCTGTCTTGTATTGGACGATTATTTTACAGCCAATCTGGCATTAATGTAACCAAAGTTGACACCAATGAAATTCCTTGTAAATGGGTATCTGGAATTTGGCTCACCGTATATTGTACTCCAACAAGATTATTCGTTGTGGTTGAGACTAAAGTATCATTTTTTATTGTTACAGATGGTATCCCAGCTGAATTACTATCATCAAGCTTCTGCGTAAATGCATGAGCCATTATTTTATCTGGTGACCCAACAAGTTCCTTTCTTATGGGTTGCCTAACTTCTAACCTAATAATATCCATGAATCTTGTAAAATGTTCTAGCTCATTGATCTGAGTAAATTTTTGCTACCCTTTTAACCAAGACCTTTTTCTTTGGCTGATGGGTTAGAATTACATTTTATCAAAAGCATTAATTAGCACATGCATATATAATCAAGAGGAAGACATGTCAACAATCACACAACTCTAACCAACGTTACGGTGTGAGGATATTTTAATTTATTGTGGCTTATACAGGTTTAATTGAACACAATAGTTCATCCATTTTAATGCATAAACACATAAACATAAGTAAATGGAATTAAAATATCAAGAAGCACATTCAAGTGAATAAGAGAGAGACAACCCATGTTGATAATAGAGTTCAACCCTCCACCTCTAGGGCTACATCTCTGGATCTACTTCAACTGGAATCCAGATCTTCTATATTCCTTCTTCAAAGTAAGCTCTCAAACCTCTCTTACATTCTAGCACTATGTTCGATCAGTAGCTAAGCACTATGGCTCTCAATAGCTAAGCATTCTCTCCTTTATTCTCCCTTTTTACATGACTCACATAAGGAATATATATAGTTTTTCCTCACTCCCCCTCCAACAAAGAAAAATAATTACAAGACCCATATTTGTAGGACCTAATTACAAGGAAGGAAAAACAAGATCCATGAAAGTAGGATCTCCCACTATCTCAGGCTCATAATTGGGAAAAGTCTCAAAATCACTTAAAGACTCTTCAACCATGCCCTTGATTCTCTCAACCTACAATTGAGAAAAATAGAGAATTGGTGTGAGGTGGTTTCTCACTTAAAAACCAAGTTCCATAATTACATTAAATGATTAATATGTGAGACAAATTTCCTCTCACAAATATTAATCATTTTTTTTTATCAAAAGTGAATAATAATGCATGAGTTTAATAAAGGCTCATAAAATGCATAATTAAATGCATGAGCATCTCATGAAAAGCATTAACCATAAATAATGAAAAATGCATGAGACATTTTCCCCACATAATGCATAATAAATGTGTGAGAAATAAAAACTCATTAACAATAATTTCATCCACCTAAACACTTTGTCACCAACTTCAAATCAACATGGCACAAAGTAAAAAGTTCTTTCACATGAGGACATCCTTTCGGATCACACCTCTCCACAAAAAAAGAAAAAATGGTCTCCAAAAGCGTCAACTTCAATCCATCATCAACTGCATGCAAATGTCTCTGAAAGGCACATTCCACGTGACTCCTTCACCCACGGTACTTCGGAATCAAAACGCAATGCCAACACCTGCAACTAGAGCAACGCAATTGTCTGAAGAGGCACATCCCTTCATGACTCCTTCACCTCTGTCCTTCAGAATCAGAATGTAAATGCGAAGACCTGCAAGATGGTCTTCTTGTAGCCATTTCTAGAGATTTTCAAAGCGCTCAACACTATCTATATATGAAGTTGTGTAGTCTTGACTCATGTACCAGCAATCGGCTCTCATAGACATTTGGTTTAACAAAGACCAAATATTCATAATGGTAGCCAAATTCACATAACGGAGCAATTCTGTGAAAACCAAAAAAATGTATGACACCACCTCCAATGGTAATACACTACAATCCATTGTGCAACAGTGATAAAATATGCTCCAATAGTGATACACTATGCTCCACATACGAACCTTCAATGTTTCCTTGAGCTCAATCTTCTGCACCACTAATCTTCCATGTTGTCGCATGTAACATAGAATGAAATTTTTAGGTAGTAGATACAGTGATGTTGAAAACGCATCTGAAGGAAAATTGGTATATGCACCAGTTCGAATTGAAATTGAAAGACAAACCCTCGACCTCACTGTCGTAGGTGATATTTTTGAAAGAAGAGGATCTTCCTATGTAATTGCATCGCACCCAGTCAATGGCTCTGCACTTCAAATACTTTGATTAAAACATGAGGTTGGTTTTCGGGGAAGAAAACACCCATGTCCATGTTGAAAATATTAAAGTTACCTGCTAGCCTTGAGCAGGAAGAAAAGAGTACAAAAGTAGTACAGCAAAGTTGGAGTGCACAGCACTGTGTATTTAAGAAGGATGGGAAATCTGTAAGGATGAATTTAATTGCTATGGGCCGCAACCACAAATTGCAGAGGAAAATTGATTATGGTGATGGGCGTAGCCATTTTACGGAGGATAAGAATTTATTAAAACAGTCATTTCGGGCGTTTAAAGCCCTCAGCAACTGCATATGAAGAGAAATTGATTAAAACAGCGGAAGTTCTTTAATTTTCTGAAAAGGGAGGACAACTGGTCCCCATCGCGATATTGCAACATCGCAAATTGCAAGTGTTGATCCACCCATCCATATGTTTTACCGCCGATTATAAATTGCGATGCGATTTTCGCGCCATCGCGAAATCGCAACATCTCATATTACAAAGTGTTCCACCATATGTTTGAACCACGATGCGATCGCGCAATCGCGCCATCGCGCAATCGCAACATTGCAAGTCATATAATCGCCCTCCGCCCAAGTCAGAGTTCCATTGCATATTTGCGATGCGATCAAATCGCAATTGCAATATCACATTCACCATTGCTTCATCCGCCATATAACATGTTCAATGTTTGTGATGCAATCCAATCACAATCGCAACATCGCACAATCACGTCGTCGCAAAGTTTTGTTAATCCGATCCGCCGATCACCGATTGCCGACTGCGATGTGGTCCCCACTCGTACGTCGTGCATTTGATATTTTTAAGTTCCACAAAGGTTTTTTCTTTGTAATTTGTTTTATTTCTTTGTTTTATGGTTTGTTCCCGCCACGCCATATAAAGAGAAAAAAGGCCCGAGAGCCTGTGCATTATTGTATTGTATTGTTTTGTTCTGTTTTGCACAGTAGTGCGTGAGAAAAGAGGAAAACACAGCAGTGTTGGTTTTCAAAGAGACATAGTGTGTTGTTTGAAGAATAGAGATTTGTTTTGAGAAGCACTGCATCTGTAGCAGTCGATCATATTTTGTAAATCCCTCTGTGTGAGGAAGACTTTTGTAATAGTTTTTAAGTTCTGTTAATGAAATAGAAAGCATTTTCATGCCATCTCTGTCTGCAAGAAAAGTTTTGTTTTAATTTCTCTGTGTTTAGAGGAGAGGAGTTTACTCTCTCCATTTCTATTATTTTGGAATTTTCAATATTCCAACATGGTATCAGAGCTAGTTCAGGCTCTTTGAAGATTTCAAAGAAGCTGAAGAAGAACAAGACTTGTTTCAGTGTTTTCTCCAGCAGTGTGAAAGCTCAACAGAAGTCAAAAGTTCAGGTATTTCTCAAAGATAACTGAGCTGTTGTTTATTGTTTAAAAGAGTTTGTTCTTTCAGAAAAGGAAAGACAGTTTGTTTAAGTTCAGAAGTTCAGTTTAAAAGCAATGGTTGGACCAAGTATAGGAATGAGTATTGGAAATACACAGCTTCCACAATTTAATGGAAAGAACTATGATTATTGGGCCATTACCATGAGAGCCCTATTTGTCTCACAAGACTTATGGGAATTTGTAGAAGATGGTTTTGTTGAACCAGCTGATGAGCAAGCTTTTAATGCCTTAACTCAAGCAAAAAAGGACCTATTGAAGAGAAATAGGAAGAAAGATACTAAAGCTCTCTTCTTATTGTATCAAGCAGTAAATGAGAGTGTGTTTCCAAGGATAGCAACAGCTAAGAGATCCAAGGAAGCATGGGAAACTCTGAAAGTAGCCTATCAAGGTGTTGTTCCTTGAGAAACAATTCTTGGCTGTGTACAAGAATCCGTGCTCAAGACATTAAAGATTTGGTCACATACTATTTGATCTTCATACACAACACATAATCTCTTCCACTCTCAGATCAACTCAGATCATCACACATGCGGAAATAAAATCAAGCGATAACACATCAAATCATCATACACATTAACACAGTATGTATGGGGAAAGCTTATAGCTGAAAACCTCGCAGCTATTGTGTATATTATAATGGAGAAATCAAGTAACAAACTCAGTACAATACTCCTCACAAGTACTCAGTACTTTCTCATACAGTTACTCACAATCTAGCTCAGTTTTGAACAGGTTACTGGTTCAAAACTCACCGCCAATTGCCTTGCCTCTATTGCGTGTTTCAATACTATGGGATGGCCTCTTTATATAGATAAACCACCGGCCTAAACTTTGCAATACTCATAGCTTACTCCACCTATCTATGTGTTGCAAATAGCAACAGTATAGTTACAACTGATAGCTAACTCTACCCTTTCATCTATCTCTTTCACTGGTCTCCACTGAACTGATCATGCACTGTAGTGAACTGAAGTATTCTTGAGTTGAATAATGAGTTAATATTTAGTAAATTAAATATTATTTAATTTACTCCACTCATAACTAATTGATTAGCTAGTTAAACTAATCTCAATCAGTTCAACTAAAATAAACAGAACACGACTCCACTATCTGTCTCATTAACTCCTCCAAACTTCTGCCACTAAAGTCTAACTGAATTCAACCGTGAATGATGCCATAAAACCCTTGGGAACCACATGATTCCTCTGTCAGATGCATGAGCCACTTCTGTAGCTCGAACTGAAGTGCTCCAAGAGAGTAAACTGCTATTTATAGTCTAAATATTATTAAGGGTAAATAATATTTTGACTTTTCTATTTTTAGCCTGGCAGTCTAAAAATAGACTTCACCCAAATGTCTAAAAATAGAGGTCCATCTATTTTTACCAACTCGACCAATCATCCAAGAATAGCATACTGCAACTCCTAGACCATGCTCCATATGTCTAAAAATAGACATAGTCTAAAATAGACTTTGCGCCAAAAATAGCCTGCGGGCCCACTTAGTGAAGGCGACTTCATTTCACTAAGCTCCATCATCTTGCTGCATTTTCAACACTCCCTCTTAGCAAGATATGGATTATCTGCAGCTTCTCTCTTTGTGGAATTAAGACTTGTTGCTGAAGGTGAGGACTTCCATTGGGATATTGAGCATCACGGATCTCTATCAGAACCATATGAAAGCGTCATGATTCTAAAAACAAACACAGTCTGATAGGATATGATGATGCAGATGTGAGTATGTTTGAATTTCTCAACTAATCTTTGGTTCATGTTGTGATTATTAACTTAGGTTATCATGATGATCTTGGTAACTCCAAGTAGCTGAGCAATCTCAGAGATCTTCTCCGACAAACAACTTTGCATGCAGCCAGCCTGGCTGCCCTTCTGCTGGTATCTTTTTGGTGATTTACTTTGGATCTACCTTCTTGCAGGAAACTGATGTCGACCCAATGCTGAAAACTCCTCCAGAAGTGCTCTTCCGGTCCGTTGGGCTCCCTGCCCAATCTGCATCAGTGAAGCCAGAAAGCTTCGCTCCATCCTCTTGTCTGTACCATAGACCATATCTCGATGTGCCTCTGATATAGCGCAATACATGCTTGCTTGCCTTCCAAAGGAGCTTGGTAGGCTTAACCATAGCTTGTGAAAGCTGGTTAACTGCATAGCATATATCGGGTCGTGTATTGACCAGATACATAAGCGACCCCACCAACTGTCGATAGACAGTGGCATCCACTACCTCCGCTGAAGTAGCATCCTCCTTCCTCCAACCACCGGGAAGAGGAGTGTCAACAGGCTTGCAGCCTTGCATGTTGAACCTCTCCAGAATCTCCCGGGCATACTTGCCCTGAGAAACAAACAGTCCTCCGCTGCGCTGCCAAATCTCCAATCCCAGGAAATAATGAAGGATGCCCAAGTCCTTCTTCTCAAACTCTCGTGTAAGATCCTCCTTGCATGAAAGTATCAGCTGCTCATCGCCAGTCAAAATCAGATCATCTACATACAGTACGATGATCAACAGCTTCCCCTCCACCACAATCTGGTACAGGTTTGGATCCGCCTCACTCTTGGAGAATCCAAGCCCGGTGAAGTAGCTGTCTATCCGAGTGTACCAAGCACGAGGTGCTTGCTTCAGCCCATACAGTGCTCTTTTGAGTCGGCACACATGCGACTCACTGCTGAAGATCTCAAAACCTTCAGGCTGCTCTATGTACACCTCTTCCTCAATAACTCCATTGAGGAACGCAGTCTTCACATCCATCTGATGAATGTGCCACCCCATCTGCGCTGAGAGAGCAAGGATCGTCCGTATGGAAGAGTACCTTGCGACAAGTGCAAAGGTCTCCTCATAATCGATCCCCTCGATCTGTGAAAAGCCACGGGCGACAAATCTCGCCTTGTACTTCTCCACACTCCCGTCAGCCGCCTGCTTCACTTTGTAGATCCATCGCGAACCCACCACTGATTTCCCCATCGGTCTTGGGACAATCTCCTGTACACCTCCTCCTCAATGACTCCGTTGAGGAACGCAGTCTTCACATCCATCTGATGAATGTGCCACCCCATCTGCGCCGAGAGAGCAAGGATCGTCCGTATGGAAGAGTACCTTGCGACAGGTGCAAAAGTCTCCTCATAGTCAATCCCCTCGATCTGTGAGAAGCCACGGGCGACAAATCTCGCCTTGTACTTCTCCACACTCCCGTCAGCCGCCTGCTTCACTTTGTAGAACCATCGCGAACCTACAACTGATTTCCCAACCGGTCTTGGGACAATCTCCCATGCACTGTTCCTGATGATCGAATCATATTCTTCGATCATGGCATCAACCCATGCGGGTTCCTCCACAGCTTCCTCAAAAGAGGATGGCTCCGTCACAACACATTTACTCATAAGAGCCATGTATCCAGTGTACCGATCCGGTGACTGTCTCTGTCTGCGCTGTGCTGTAGGTGGTCCTACAACCTTCTCTGCATCCCGAGCCAGTCGCTCAGCTTCTGTAGTGCGCATGCGCCTTCTGATGGTTGGCGCTGCCTGGGTGGTTTCTTCCACCTCCTGAACCTCCTCTTGTGGCTGATCCACATCCGGAAGCTCCTCCTTAGGAACTAACAGCTCCTCATCTCCATGCAAGTGTAGCTCCCTCTCAAGCGAACACTGCATGGCTTTCTCCTCCTGAAATTTTATATCCCGTCGCACAACAGTCTTGCGACTGTCTGGCACATACACCCGATAGTTGTGAGGTGTATCAGTGTACCCCACAAATATTCCAACTTCAGCAGTTGGATCCAGCTTCCTTCTCGCATCCTTCGTCATATGCATGTAGACAGGAGATCCGAAAATCCGCAAATGGGAAATATCAGGCCTCTTGCCAGAATAAGCCTCCTCTGGTGTACTCATGCCAAGAACCTTGTGAGGACAACGGTTCTGCACATACACTGCTGTATTGCATGCCTCAGCCCACAAGTGAAGGGGTAGGCTCTGATCATGCAACATCGCCCGTGCAGCACCCACGATCGTTTTGTTCTTCCGCTCAGCCACCCCGTTCTGCTGTGGGTTATGGGGTGCGATGAGCTCTCTCCGAATCCCTTCTGCGCTGCAGAACTCCTTGAATTCAGCTGAGATGAATTCACCACCGTTATCACTCCTTAGAGAAATCACCTTCTTCCTCGACTCCTTCTCGACCAGTGCTTTAAACTCACAGAACTTCGCGAATGTATCGCTCTTCTTCTGCATGAAGAAGATCCAGCACTTTCGAGAGAAATCATCAACAAAGATCACATAATACCTGGGCTTTGCTGTCGAAGCAACTGAGAAAGGACCACACACGTCTGTGTGAACTCTCTCAAGGATCGTCGTGGCGCGACTATCCTTCTCGTGAAAGGTGGCTTTCACATACTTTCCTAAAGTACACCCCTTGCATTGATCTGACTGCGCAAGGGTGCCCTTAGGAAGTCCAGTAGAAATCTGCTGCAGAATCTTCAAAGCTCCATGGTGAAGATGGCCCAATCTCCTGTGCCATAGTTCGCCCTCATTATCCCGGCTCACCACATCTCCCGCCTTGCATGCCATAGCTGCGCAGTCATCTACCTGCAACTGATAAAGGTTCTGAGTTCGAACCCCTATCTTCCGGGTCTCTCCAGTAGTCTTACTGCGTAGGAAGGCTTTTCCTTCGCTGAAGACCACATCATACCCCTTATCCTCCAACATCGCTACTGAAATCAAGTTCGTCTTCAATCCAGGTACATGCATGATATCCTTTAAGACAAAGGGTTTACCAGACTCCCTCTGAAAGGATACGGTCCCGATACCAGTCGCACTGTATCTACCGTCATCGCCCATCTCGATGTGCATACCCAAATCCTTGTCCTCCAGATCTGAGAACAACTCCCGATCTCCCGTCATATGAAATGACGCACTGCTGTCCAAGAACCACACCGATCCCAGCACACTTGAAACCAAGCATGCAATCAGTGAAACTTTGATGTACTTCACTCTACACTTCCAAATTATCTTCAAGACTGTAGTGAACTGTGAGGTATTTGCGCATGTTACCGCCTCTTCTCCATCTTGATGTTCTCAGCTTTCATTCTTGAGCACCTCTTTGCTGTTTCTTCTGGAATCCCACCGTCAAAGCTTCTGCACATTACCATGAGTGAGTCTTTACCATGAAGTGTATCGGATACAATATGATCCTCGACGTCCTCCAACAGGATCTCCATACCGCGATTCTTTGCCATGCATCACTCAAAGTCAGACCAAGCAGTTTTGGGACATCCGCATCCATGAACTCCTTCAGACCATTATCTTCTAACACCGCTTCCATTCGATCCTTCCATGCAACATAGTTCGAACTGCCTTCAAGAGCATATTCGAGTCGCAAACCATTGAAAGAAGACATCTTTCAACACCGGCACCAAGAAGAACAACCTTCTGCAAAATTCGAATTCCAAACTCAAAGCTCTATCGCTTCCGATCTATACTTGGAAACAAATTATTTCCAAATCAGAGATTGACTGCAAAGGGCATTCACCAGATCTTTCACCTTACAAAGAAGGATGAATATTCCGGAGGCTACCTGGCCCGCATGCAGACTCTGTCCGAGGAAATAAGTTTGCAATCACCGTAATAGATCTCGACAATTAATCTCGCTCCGATACCATGTAGAAATTAGCCGAATAAATCACTTATTCACTGAAGATTAACCTGGTCATATATCAATTTCGAATTGCATACATAACACATAACCTTCTTCTACAATTAATTGTCACATGCGGAAATAACAGAAGCAATCTCACATCAATTCAATCACACATTAACTCAGTATGTATGGGGAAAGCCTATAGCTGAAAACCCCGCAGCTATTGTGTATATTATAATGGAGAACTCATGTAACAATCATAGTACAAAAACTCTTCACAAGCTCTCATGCACTACCTCCCATGCTACACACTATCAAGCTAGATCTAGCAAATCACTTGCTCCAATCCTTAGCCAATTGATAGCCAACCTTGATTTCGTATTTTAATGCTAGGTGATGGCCTCCTTATATAGATAAACCACCAGCCTAAACTTTGCAATACTCATAGCTTACTCCACCTATCTATGTGTTGTAAATAGCAACAGTATAGTTACAACTGATAGCTAACTCTACCCTTTCATCTATCTCTTTCACTGGTCTTCACTGAACTGATCATGCACTGTAGTGAACTGAAGTGTTCTTGAGTTGACTAATGAGTTAATATTTAATGAATTAAATAATATTTAATTCACTCCACTCATATCTAGTTGATTAGCTAGTTAACTAATCCCAACTAGTTCAACTAAAACAAACAGAACACAACTCCATTATCTGTCCCGTTAACTCCTCCAAAACTTCTGCCACTGAAGTCTAACTGAAGCCAACCATGCAAGATGCCATCAAACCCTAGGAACCACGTGATTCCTTGTGTCAGTTGCATGAGCCACCTCCATGACTCAAACTGAAGTGCGCCAAGAGAGTAAACTGCTGTTTATAGTCAAAATATTATTATGGGTAAATAATATTTGACTTCCATATTTTTAGGAGATCAGTCTAAAAATAGCCTGGGTCCTAAAAATTAGGGTCTCATCTATTTTCACCGACATGTCGCATCCATCAAGAATCTCCAAGTAGAATTCCCAAATTATGCTCCGTATGTCTAAAAATAGACATAGTCTAAAAATAGACTTTGCGCCAGAATTTGCCTGCGGGCCCACTTAGTGAAGGCGACTTCATTTCACTAAGCTCCATCATCTTGATGCATTCTCAACAACTGCTAGAGTGCATGCCCCCCCAGCTTCATTTCATTCAACTAAATACACTGCTGGTAATTAATAGCTGAATGGAATGAAGGTTCATTTACAAGATCATATGAAAGACTCGACCTAAAACTGTAAGAAAATTATGCAAAAAATGAAATAAATAACCTAAATATACAACTTAACATTTATGAGATCTATTCAAAGACTCGACTCAATTAGGGGAGGATTTGTTTAATTTTTTAACGATCTTGACATAGGAAAAGAACTATGCTCATGGCAACCTGTTTCATTTTTTAACGAGGTTGACACAGTAAAAGGAACTTTCCTCTTACCTGTTTCATTTTTTTACGAGGTTGACTTAGTAAAAGAAACTATCCTTGTATCTACTTATTAATAATTTATTAATCTACTCTCTACAATCTACCTACTGATTCATTTTTTAACGAGGTTGACACAGTAAAAGGAACTTTCCTCGGACTCACTGATTCATTTTTTAATGAGGTTGACACAATAAAAGGAATTATCCTCAGACTCACTGATTCATTCTTTAATGAGGTTGACATAGTAAAAGGAACTATCCTCGGCCTCACTAATTCATTTTTTAACGAGGTTGACACAGTAAAAGGAATTATCCTTGAGATACACTGATTCATTTTTAACGAGGTTGACACAGTAAAATAACTTTCCTCTTGGAAGCTTGTTTCATTTTTTAAACGAGCTTGACACAAGAAAAGGAACTATGCTCTCGACTAACTGATTCATTTTTTAATGAGGTTGAATCGGTAAAAGGAACTATCCTCACACTCACTGATTCATGGCTTTCAACTGGAAGAAACACATGTTAATGGACACACCTTGATCATGGCTTCCAAGAGGTCTTCATCAGAAGGAAGAATAGTTCTCTGGAAGGAACACATGTCAAGGGACTCAAAAGGGATAAGAATATCACGTTCAACTAATCCCATAGAGTTTTCCATGTCAATTACCAGATCTAAGTCAAAGGAAGAGAAGCAAACCGTGAGAAGCTCTCTTACATTGGTAACTGAAAACATGGGACTAGTTGCCACATAATTAACCTGTGGCAGGGTAGATACCACTTTAGAATCAGGAAAATTTAGGGGTGTCATATTATTGGTAGTCAAAACAATACTAGGGAACGAAAGCTGGTCTACAGTCACAATATTCCCATTCCGAGGGAAACAAATCACGTGAAAGAGTGTCGAGATTGCAGCTTTCATTGCATAGACATAGTATCGCCCAAGGAGTAAATTGAAATCTAGGGGGCCTTGAACTACCATAAGATCAATACAGACAGTTTTATCTTCCAAAGTAAGAGAGAACTTAGGAAGGATCCCTAAAGGTTCACTAATGGTTCTGTTAAAATCTTTCAGATCCTGCGTAATAGGCATAATCTGAGGGGAACCCAAAGCTTTCCAAGCAGTTGAGGATAAAATACTAACAGAAGCACCTTCATCTACCTGTGTGCAGTGTATGTCCCTACCACCAAACTTCATAGTGATTTGGAAAGGGATGGAGGAAGGAAGATGAGGTTATGTCAGTCTACTCCAATCAAAGGAAAAGACCTCAGTACTTGGAGGGGGTTCTATAGAAACAAGTGAAATGCCCCCCAGTGTAGAAGAATCTGATGTAACAAGAATAACCTGAGTGGTATGAAGTTCACTCTCTACAGGGAGAATGGGATTGACCGAATGTGAAATCAAATCGACCACTTGATCAACTAATGGATCATCAACCTGAGTGATATGAGTTTCACTCTCCAATGGAAGAGTGGGATCGACTATACTTGAAATTAGATCAATCACTCCGTCAGTTGATGGTAGGTTGGGAGAAATTTTACGGTAACCAGTTGGAAATTCTTGCTGTGGAATAGTAAGGTTTTCCAAAAAAATTTAGGCTTCATCCATGTGAGGGAAAATATGATTTTGATGACTCCCTTTGCATAACTTACAAGGAAACCTAGCTTTACCCTTTTTCCTAGGAACCTGACTATCACTGGTTGATGGATCAACGAAAAGTTGATGATATTTTTATGACCATAATTCCAAGACATAATTCCAAGACCTTTGGAATACCGGGACAATTGATAAGGAAGTGGTCACCCTTACAAAGCCTGTAAGGTTATTTGGGTTTACGATGCATGTTGGAGGTTTCCTCAACACAAATAACACTTACAGCCATGGTTGGTTGGTTGAATTCTTTCTTATCTTACTTCTTCTTCTTCTTCTTAGCCACCTGGTTACTAGCGTCAAGGCTTTTACCAAGCGAAGAGGAAGAAATCGAGGAATAAATATTAGGCGAAGAAGGTAAAGGGTCAATAGAAGGTTCGTGATGTTGAGATGGTGAACTCTGTTGAATTGAAGCATCCGGTTGAGGTGGAACAATTGGAGTATTCAGGGCCAACGAAGTTGAAAATAACCATATCGGTAAACCTATTATAAATCTAGGAAATGAAAAATTAGCCATATAAGGAGGACCAACATTTCCAAAGCAAGGAAAAGTACTAGGATTCTCGTTAAGAGGGGTTCCTTGGTTGGTAAATTTCGGAACAAATGCCATTATATTCAACTTCAGTGAATTTTATTAACAATTTAAAACTAAAATTAACAATTCACAATTCACACCTAACAATTAAAATTCACAATTCACACCTATGGTCTCTAAAAGTAAAAACAAACAAATTAACACACACTATCAAATCTAGGAGTCAAACCACACAAAAACAATAACTTCTCGTACTAAAACCACTAGTTGGTGATGAAATCCAACATCGTATAATTTTAATGCAGAAATGGCGGTGGAACAGTTACCCTGACAACCTGCTTAATGAAACAGACTAGCACAATTTTCTCCACAAAACCATCTCGAGTGAAGAGAACTCCCCAGAAAGTCCAAGTGAGTCTAGTCGACGTCTGCTCTAGGTACAATGAGATCTTTCCTTCACCGTCACCTTAGGAAATAATCTTAAGCTTATGGACACTAAGGTTACCAACAGTAACAAATAAAACTGGGGGAACAGTCTATGATCTGATTCCACGTGCAAGGGCAGAGTAACAAATCTCAATCCCCTTGAAGGCTCCTCGACATGTTCAGTCCGAGGTTTACCAACAAGTGACCCCAGGCTCCTCAACAATGGTAAATCCGAGGTTTTCCATTTGTAATGCACGCAAAATCTTCTATCTTTACCAATGAAACAGAATTGATTGTGTCAAAGGTTTGGACATGATCTCGTGATTAACTCCTTTAAGAGAAGCTTCCCAGAATGTACCAGTTACAATTGGATTTATTTCCTACCACAAGATTTATCTACTTGTTTGTTTTTACTATCTTGGAGAGTTAATTACTCCCTACTCCAAGATACTAGCCTAAGCTATGTTGGTGGTAAGAACCCTAGAAATAAAAAGATTACTAGATGAATTTTAATTAAGCGTTGTGTTATTAAGGCTGTTATTACTCAAAAGGGTAAATGGATATGAAACCAATGGTGTTATGACCCGATCCAAAACTGAATGCAATTGAATATGATAATGTAATCTTTTCAATTCGATGAATCCTAACTAAAGTAAGGAGAGAGTTTCCATTCACTTCCAACAATGCAAAAAATTGATCACTAAGAGAAAATACAACAAATTCTCTAATGCACTAATTTCATCAAGAAAAACTAATGCAAATCAATTCCAAAACAAATTTTATTTTTGTTTTTTTAAAACAAGCATAAAAACATCTAAATTCAAATCGAAGAAAATTGATCTAAATCTATGATTGATTTTTCATAATGTAAACTATGCAGTTGTAATCTATGCACAATTCACTCATATTCTGAAAATGAGAATTCTAATTATGAAAATGTGATCTATGCAAGAGAATTCTCAAACACAAGATGATTCTAATGTAATCTAAGAACCAATCAAGTGTAAGCAAAGAAAATTGGGTGAGAGTTCCAAAGATCAAAAAATAAAAACACTCAAAGGTGATTAACACTCATTAAGAATTAAGAATTTCTCAAAAAAGAGATTCAAAACACCCAATTAACTTAATGGAGATTGATGACATGAAAAATTGCTGAAAGAAATTAAAAAAAACTGATTTTTGACAGAAAAATACAGATCTGGGTAGATGCTAAGAATCCTAAATCAAATCTAAACTAAACTAGAAAAAAAAAATCCGGAGTTTTTCCAAAATTTTAACAGGGTCTGCAGGCTCCTAGAAGTAACAAGTGCAGTCCTGCACTGTTAACTCAAGGAAAGTGAGAAAATGCTCGCACTGTGCAAAAGAACAAAGTGCGTTCCCTAGAAAAGTTCAAGAAAAATGTAAAAGATTTCAAAATTTTCAAAAACAGAGAAAACCTAAGCTACCCAAGCAGATATCCATCAATCAAAAACCAGGAAAATTTTTTCCTCAAATCAAAATAAAAGAGAACCAAAAACAACAAGTTCTTTCCCCAGTGGAGTTGCCAATTTGTTGGTCGGATAAATCAATCTTGCGGACAAGACCGATCTCCCTAGTGTCAGAAGACAATCTAGAAACAAATGAAAAACTAAGTTTGTCTTTCTCTAAATATATTTGTTTTGCAATTAAATTCTATGAAGGTGTTGATCCTACCTTAGATCCAAATGCTTATTTGCGGTCATAATGCTTCCGTCGCAACAAGAGTTCTTTCGTCGCAACAATAATCCTTTCGTCGCAACAAGAGTTCTTTCGTCACAATAAAGTGTCGTCTTTTGTCGACCTACAATCACAAACAAGAAAATATTAAATAGCACCTATATAACAAATAATCATAAAGCATACCTATCATAGTGATCAAGGAATCTATGAAATAAACAATCAAACGATAGCTGATTGAAATAAACAATCAAACGACAATTTAGTAAGAAAAACAAAAATTGATTGTATTAATCTTAAAATATACAGAAGAACCTTACAACCTTAGCCTTGATGTTTGAAAGGCCTTCCCAGGGTCCGAAGCAATAGTCTCCTCTACTTTGATAAGTCTTGCAGTCTTCCTCCAGGAGCACAAAGAGGTATGTGATCTTTCCTCTCAAAAGCTCAGCAGAAAGAAGTCTAAATCTCAACAGCACTTCAACTCAATCACACATAAAGCTTGAACTCCAATTCTCAATCTCCAAAATCTAACCTTTTGAGGCTACCCAATGCCTCCTTTTATAGAGCAGATGAAAAGGTTAGGATTCCACTTTTTAAGGGATAGAATCCTCCTTCAAAGGGATAGACTCCTCACATCAAGGGATTAGTTCCTTAAGGTGAAGGATACATGCACCTTATCAAAGCGTACTCATCCCCAAAAAGTCTCATCTAGAACCTTCTAGAATTGACCTCAAACCAACTTTTTAACTTTACTTTCTCACTCTTTTGAGTTTGGAGGGGGTACGCAGGCATTCCAAAGGAAAACTGCATTCTAGAACACATGTAAGCCATGCATTACCTGCGTACCCAAGCCAGGAACGTAGTCAGGCTTCATGTTACATGCGTACCCATTATTTCAGAGGTTTTTAGGGTTTTTCTTCTTGTTTCAGGGCTTGACATGAGGAGTAAAGGTTGTAAGACTTGCAGAGGAGGTATGTATGAGTGTTAATGAGCTCATACAGTTAGCAGAATGTCAAGGTGACAGGTTTTAGTGTAACAACTAGCAATAGGATAACTCATATCACAAGGGAGCACATATATGACCCTTGAGTTTCATTAGGGAGAACAGTCTCATCCCATAGTCACAAAAGGAGAGTAAATCTCAACCCAATATTGTCCCCTACCAATCTTCCCATCAATGAATATCATTAGTCATGTGATATAACACCTGCATCATAATCTAGCTTAGATGATTTACCAACTTACCAAGAGGTAAGGGTCACACACAAGCATCCTCAACCCATTAGCCAAATGGGGAGGGTCAACCCCGACAAGCTCCTCTTGTGAGTATGATTCCAACTAGGGTATGCTCTACAACAAAAAATGGTGGGGGTGATGCTCGAGTTTTCAAACCAAAAAGGATCACACACAACCCACGAGTCATAGGTTAGGGAGAAACACCTTCCACCATATTTTCCAGAGGTGCCTCAACCACAATATCCCTTTAGCTCAATTCAAAAAAACCAAGAGCTCAAGAGGGTTAGAAAGAGATTGTGTAGTTTCCTTGATCAGCGCTACCACTTATCCAAAGGAGGTACATCGAATAGTCCAATTTGTTCTCTAGAAAACAAGAAATTCCCTTTCGATAATGCCTTGGTGAGAATATATATAGTCTGATCATTTGTTATAATGTGTTGGAGTTTAACATATCCTCTCTGCACCATGTCATGGATTAAGTTATATCAAGCTCGATATGCTTGGAATTATCATGGAATACTATATTCTTTTCCAAATGAATCCCGCTTTTATTATCACAATATATCACTATAGTATCCAACACTTGATCAAGGTGCTTACCAAAGAGCTTCCTTAACCACACATCTTCACAAATTGTTGTGCTAGCAACAATGTACTCTACTTCCGTAGTGCTCAATATTACTGAATTTTGTTTCCTACTCATCCAGGGTATCATGGTAGAACCAAGGATGAAAAAACATCCAAATGTAATATTTCTATCGATGAGATTATCTACCCAATCAGCAGTAGTGAATCCATGAAGTTGTATATCTCCAACAGATTATCTCGAACCAAGTGTGATTGATCCATGTAAGTATCAATATACATGCCTGGATTCTATCAAATGTGCATGAAGGGGTTCAGTCATGAGCTGACTCATTGTTTTTACTACATAATATATATCTGAGCAGGTGTTAACAAGAAACATCAGAGCCCTAATCAACCGTCTTTACTCAAATGGATTCTCCTGATCATGTCCAGTTTTTTTACCACAAAACTTCTTGAAGTTCATTTCCATTAGAGTGACCATGGAATTACACTCATTCATACCAAACTTTTCCAGTATATTTACCACATTCCTTCCCTGAGAGAAATATTTTTCCATTCCTTTGACATACCTCAAGGCCCAAAAAGTAATGCATGAGACCGAAATATTTCATCTTGAATTCAAATGCGAGCTTCCCCTTGCATTCAATGATCAAAAGTTCACTTCTTGTTAAGATTAAATCATCAACATATAGAACCAAAATTAAAGGCATACCATGAAAAACCTTAAAATAGAGGTTGGGATTACCATTGTTTCTAGTGAAACCTAATTTCATTAGATAGCTATCAATGTGAGCATACCAAGCTCAGAGAGCCTCCCTCAATCCGTACAGTGATTTCCTCACTGTATGACCTGATCTACGCTCAGTCGGGTTATGTTTATACCGTTCTACTTGATCTTCCTAGACTCGATGGTGCAAATGCAATTGGGGCATCTCACGCCGCCGACGGTATCGTTGGAGCTCTCTTTAATCCATACGCTCAACCTCCCATGGACTATGGTTTTCCTCAGGGCGGGCCAACACCTCCTACACTTTTCCCCCTCCCGGTAGCATGTATCCAGGATACGACATGTCTCCTCTTTTTTCCCAACCTCCTATTTACCACACTATTACCCAGCCTCCTTATTATCTGTATCCACAACCTGGTGCTCCGGCTCCTCCAGCATTAGCACCTCCTCCTCCCTTGCCTTCTCAACCCTCGCAATAGCAACCACAACCCCCTCAGGGGCAGGTGTCCGTGCAGCAGGGCACAACTAATCCTCCTCCCTTAAAAAAGAAGAGGAAAGGCACTCAAAATCCAACTGCCCCTGGCAATCCTGGACATAATCAAGGTAATTCTCCTAACACTACAAACCAGCAACAAGGTGCTCAGCCCAAGCAGGACAGGCCTCTTCATACAAACAAGCCTTGATCTTGTTGTGGTGTTTATGGGAATTATATGCATGATTGTCCTCTTTTGCCATAGATGCGGAAGATATGGGAGTCTCAAGCAATATTGAGAGGGCAACAAGCCGTCCCTTCCGTTCCTCCCAGTCCTGCACCTAGTTAACTGACTGTGCTTATCGATCCTTTCCCTCAGAAAGGATTTGTGGCTACCCAACCACCTGAAGGTTAGGTGGCCACTCAATCTCTTCCTTTCGGTACCTCCAATTACCATATTCTCATGATGTCCTTTGATCAGCCTTCTTCTCCTGGCCCTACACCTTCAGCTGGTACTCATGAGTCTCTTTATCCTCCTGGAACGGTTCCTCCAGGCCTTAACCATCATGGTGCCATCCTGCCTGGCCATTACCCCTTTGGTCAGGTACCGTTCCTAGCTCCCCCACTAGGAGTGTACACAGTACCTGTTATGGCCACCCTCTCTCTTCCTAACCTGACCCTTGGGATTCCTGTCTGGTACCTCAATCCTCTAGTCACTACCCCGCCTGGTCAACCCAAACCTTATCTTTCTTTGACCCCAGTTCAACCAGTCCATATGACTTCTCCCACTGCAGCAGTGCCTCAATCACCTAAAAATGAACCACCTCCCATTGTGACTGCTTTGGGTAAGAAGGGAAAAGCTTGTAAGGGGGCATCAAAGGACAAGGCTACCCCGGAAAACCCTGCACCTTCTCAGCCTCCAAAGCATACCATCCAGTGTGCTTTGTGTGATATTGTCGGCCACGCCACCCATGCTTGTACGGAGTTGCCTCACCTTAATTCTATGGTCAATAAGACGTTTCCGGAGTCTGATATCCCAGAGGTATATGTTACTATACCCAATTCAACCCTGCAACTCAAACCATTTCGCACAAATCACCCTTGCGCTTTGTGTGATTTCTATGGCCACTACACTCACCTCTTTCCTCACCTCGAAGAGTATCGTTCCTCTTTGGAAGCCTCCTGCCATTTCGAGTTTGAGCATAACAAGTGCACCCTTTCCTTGTTCACGAGTTCTGCTTCAGAAGAACCAGAGGATCTGCCTACTCCCATTGACATCCCTCCTCCCGATGTCAACATGCAGGAACCTTCGGTCACCATTTTATACCTATCATCATCAATGAGATCCTTGGGAGAAGCCCCCATGGAGACTTCCCTCGATGATCTGCTTGACCTACCTTCAGCGATCACCTTAGGCTCAACATCGGTAGATCCTTTATCTGCTTCCTCTTCGCTCATCCCCCATGACGTTGCGCATGTGAGACTTTATTCACATGCTGATGAGTCAAGTAGCTCTATCGCATTAGGTGGTCCCCCTTTCTCCAGTCATCCCATATTTCACTCTGATGAAGACATTATGGAAGCACTGACCGACCCTGAATTTACGTGGGATGATATGCACCACCGTGTGTACTTCCTCCCGCAGCAGTCCCATGACCAATATGCTGTGGAAACTAAAGACTTCATTCCTAATTAAGTTGATTGGTTTAAGAATCCCATTCCTACACCTGATGCTTTCAAAGAAGGAAATATGGCCAATGTCTCTCCTACCATTAAAATTAACATTTCTAACAAACCAGGGATAGAAGAAAATATCACCTTGGGCGCCCATTGCACCCCGAAAGAGGTTGAAGCTTACACCAAGCTATTCAAATAATTCCACAATATTTTCACCTAGTCCTATTAAAAAATGCCTAGACTTAATCTTGCCATTGTCAAACATCATATCGATACATGGCCTAATGCTCATCCTATCTATCAAAAGTTGAGACCCATTAATCCTTATAGACGAGAAGCTATCAAAGCCGAAATCGATAAGCTCAATCAGGCTGGTTTTATCTATCCTATTGAATACACCACTTGGGTGTCCAATCCAGTCCCTGTTCTCAAGAAACAAGGCACCATCCGTGTTCGCACCGACTTTCGCGATCTGAACAAAGCTTGTCCCAAAGACAACTTTCCCACACCATTCATTGACCAAATCATTGATGAGTGTGTGGGGCACGAGGTTCTATCCTTTATGGATTGTTTCTATGAGTACAACCAAATTGTTATTTTTCATGTTGATCAACTGAAAACCATGTTCATTAGTCCGTGGGGGACGTTTTCCTATCGAGTCATGCCGTTCGATCTTAAAAACGGAGGAGCCACTTTTCAGCGGGTTATGTCTTATTGTTTCCATGACTTGGCTCATATTATCCTTGCTTATTTATATGACCTTACTACGCGTTCTAAACATCGGGCTCAACGCCTCCATGACCTGCGTACCATATTTCTCTGATGTCGCAAGTATAACATCCACCTCAACCTGCTGAAGTGTGTCTTTTGTGTACCTGCGAGCCCTCTTCGAGGCTTCATTGTGTCTAAAGATGTTATCACGCTTGACCCTTTGAAATTTCAAGCCATCCTTGAGCTTCCTATCCCTCGTACTTTACGCCAATTACAAAGCCTCCAAGGAAAAGCTAATTTCCTTCGTCGGTTCGTACCTGACTATGCCACCACTGCACACGGATTCTTGAGACTCCTTCTCTCTAACATCCCTTTTGTTTGGGATACCTATGCTCAAGAATATTTTGATGCCCTGAAGCATGCTCTCACATCCACTCCCTTGATTCATCCACCTGACTTTGATAGGGAATTTATCCTGTATATCTCCGCTTCCATCCACTCAGTCGCTGGAGTCCTTATTGAAGAAGATGACCATGGAATTGAACATGTTATCTATAATGTCAGTAAGAACTTGGTAGGACCTCCTGTATCCTACTCACATGAAGAGAAATTAGCACTGGTTGTCGTGTTCTCGGTCCAGAAACTTCGTCATTACATCCTCATGCGTTCCACCAAGGTCGTGACTAATTCCAACCCTATGGCCTTCCTATTGAGTCGTCAAATCATCAGTGGGAAGTACGCCCGTTGGATCGTGATCCTCCAGGAATTCGATCTTGAATTTGTCACACCAAAAAGTAAGAAAGTTTTAGCCCTTGCTGAACCCATTTCCAAATTAACTATAGGTACTCAAGATCCACCAGTTAATGATAATTTCCCCGACGAACATTTGTTTTCCATTACCACCAATGACCCTTGGCATGGGGACATCCTCACTTATTTGTGAACCCAAAATTTCACCCTCCATCTTGACCATGATGCTCAAAGATGTATCCGACACCAGGCCCCCCGCTACCTTCTTATCAGTGATGACCTTTATCGTCACGGTGTAGATTATGTCCTTCATTGTTGTCTCACACACACTGAAGCAGAGTAAGTCCTCAATGCCTGTCATAGCGGCGCTTGTGGTGGCCACCTCTCCGGTTTGGCCACTGCCCAGAAAATCATGCGCGCTGGGTAATTTTGGCCTTCTCTCTTTGGTGACTGCATTGAGGCAGTCAAACACTGCCCCAATTGACAACATTTTTCCCCTAAGGCAAGAGCCCCTCCAGCTCCCCTCCATCCTGTCATGTCAACTAGTCCTTTCTGTAAGTGGGCCATAGACTTTATAGAGTGTCAATCGGCATTAGTTGGTAACCATAAGTATATCATCATGGTGGTTAACTACTTCACTAAATGGGCTGAGGCCATGAAAACGTTTAACAGCACGGTAGCTATCGCAGCCCTCTTTTTCTTTAACCATGTTATTGATTGTTTTGGAGTTCCGAAACAGTTGGTCTCCGACCATGGCTGACATTTTGAATATGAGATATGGCATGAGCTATCCTCACTGTTGGGCTTTGAGCACCAATATTCCTCCTCCTATTACCCCCAAGGTAATGGCAAAGTGGAAGAAGTCAATAAAATTCTTTAAACCATGCTTCAAAGAATGGTGGATAAGCACAAAACCAACTGGCACCTTATGCTCTTCCCTACTTTATGGGCCTATAGAACTTCTGTTAAAACCACCACTGGGTTTACTCCTTTCCACCTTGTTTTTGGAGAAGAGGTAGTCCTATCGATTGAGTGTGAAATCCCTTCCCTTCATCTAGTCGTAAAACTTCTCCCTGACACCCAACCTTTAGAACAATGACTTATCATCCTTGAGTGTGCTTCCGAAGACCATCATGTTGCATTTCAAACCATTAAGGCAGTTAAGAAACACACCAAAGCCCAATATGACCAAAGATTCCAACCTCGTAATTTTCACGAAGGTGATCTTGTTCTGGTGTATGACCAGGCCCATGATGTCCTTGGTCATAGGAAGTTTGACTCATTATGGCTAGGAACTTACATCATTAGTAAGGATTTAGGTAAGGGGGCATATCTATTAGAGGACTTCGAAGTCCATCCCCTTCCCAATCCTTGCAATGCACTCTATTTGAATAAATATTACCCTTAGCATTTCTTTACGGAAATGCATGTTTTATTTTATTTAGGTAGCTAGCTCATGCTTTGTAATGATTTGATACTTCACCAGGACACATTTTTTCCAAGAAGCGTCACTTCACCCCTCCTCAAAATCAAATTTCTTCCCTTGCAACAATCGTACTGAGGGGCACCACTTGGCCCCCATACTTGTCCACACTCGTTTCAACTTTCGTCATGAGTTACCATCTTGTACTCATGCTTTTATGGTCCCCATTGGACCTTTTTTGTGTGGCAGCACCATCGAGCCGCCCTTATTTAGAGCATCCAAGTTCATTCATCATTGCATTTATGGAGCCTATCCCAAGTCCCTTTGAATCCTGTTATATTCATCTAGCGTTCAGTGCTTGGTCCCTCTCTTGTGTTGCACATTATGGCCTTTAGCCCCACTGTCCCCTATCCCTCATGATATTGTGTCAGTTACTTCCAGGTCATCCATGCCCTTTATGCTCTAATAAGGGAAGTCGTTTGTTCGCTACTCAGTACCCCTCATTCCATCATCGTCATTGATGCCAGTCTGTCGTCGATCTACTATTATCTCTCGTGCCTTAGTTGAGGATCCCTTATTGCCTCACCTATGGCGGACCTCCTTCTGTCAATATTAGCTCATTCATTCTAGAAGATAGGTCTAGAGGGCGGTGTACCTTGGTTCCAGCTTCCACTCTTGTTCGGTGCCTTGAATCAGGCCAAGGGACTCCTTATTTCCCCTTGACTTGATGGTTTCTCAACTCCATCTCCTTTCAGCATGATCAAGATCTGTATACTTGATGGTCTAGTGATGCAGCAGCTGATATCGGTGATTCCCGAGTGTGTGTGAGATGTCTCAGCCCTCATGAGGGGGTGGCTCTATAGGTAGCCCCCTACATACCCGAATAACCTCTTCATTACAGCCTTTGATGTAGCTCCATACATTTGATGATGTCAGCCTTAGCCGCTTGCAGTGCCTTTTTGTTTGCATGTATTAGTCAAATTTTCAGAGCCATTTCCTATTTTCAAGGGCATCTGGGTTGTATTTATATCTCATATACTCAGATATTATTGTACAAGTCCTAGCTGTTATCCCAGACACAATATGTATATGAGATTCATTATCATGTTATTTATCTGGCTCATGTTTATTCCAGCATGTACTATATTGGCCAGTCCCGTGGTTTTTTGGATGCCTTATTGTTTGTACTTTGCCTCGGCAAGCATAGGTATGCCTCCCTCGCTGCCTATAGCACATGTACTCACTCATCAAAGAGACTTGTCGCACCTGTAAGTCTCGCCTCCTCATGGTCTAGTTCTTTCAACACTTTAGTCTACCTTATACTTCTCTCTCTTTGACTTCCCCTTCGATGTCTAGTGATGGAGCTCTTACAACGTACTTCGGTCATACGATTAGCTCCCAACGCTCGCACGCTGGGGGGAAATATGTTACACCATTTTTTGGTCATCTAACCTATTGTTATTAAACGGACCCAAGTACACCATGTAAGACCAATTTTACCCTAAGTAAAACTGCATTCACTATGAAAAATAACTTAGTAAACCACCTTTATTAAGTTGTTTATGGTCTAAACAAGAAACCCCATGAGGAAATATTAAACAAATCTACATTTTTTTTATTCTCCTCAACGAATAATTAGTTAAACAAAAATTTAATTAATATTCCTGGTTATATTTAACACAAAATAGGGAAATTAATTAGATAAATCATTATTTATCTTATTATTTCTTAAGAATAATTATTTAAACCTTATTTAAATAATATTCTTTGTTAAATATGACTAAATCACCCTTAAATAATTAAATAAATCATTATTTATTTGATTATCGCTCAACCACATCCTTAAAATGATAAAAAAATCATTTATTTATTTATTATTTACAAATAAGGGGATTTGACCCAAGTCAAATTCCTTTTCCCTCCAACAAATATAATAAAATATTTCATAAA
This sequence comes from Pinus albicaulis, assembly GCA_034641835.2. Lineage (NCBI taxonomy): Eukaryota > Viridiplantae > Streptophyta > Pinopsida > Pinales > Pinaceae > Pinus > Pinus albicaulis. The sequence goes on from CM076573.1 coordinate 824,490,531, forward strand.
ATTTGGATCTTGATTTGGTTAATAATATTTTAATTATACACCAATATCTAGACTAACTCAATATTTTGTTATAAATAGAAGGGTTTTCCCATTCATTTACCACCTTTTGTTGCCTAAAGATCACTCCGGATCTATACTTTTGGTCTGACTATTGATCCACCATCATAGTCATATTTTGCTACTATTTTTTTCTGGGTTTTCTACACCATCTAGAGAGAGGAATTCTAGATCTGAATTGCTAAGGACTTACAAGAACCCATCCCATTGAGGAGAACAGGGAACACCCTCTTGTGTTTTCCTCCCAGGTGCCATTGATACAAAATTTATTTGATATATTCTTGTCTTATCTATTGGATGCATGGAGTAAATCTTGGTTTTTCTACTGGTTAATGTCTTCTAATGCATAGATTTAGATTTTTGCAGCATTTATCTTGATCACCTAACTGCAAATCTGAGGATATTAGTAGTCATCTCTGCTGTTAGGGTTGTTTGTTATGCGCAGATAAAGTGGTCTTTTTTTGTACACTTGGAATTAAAATGACTAACAACAGCTCAATGTCATGGTTAGAAATTTCAATTTAACATGGGGCAAAGTGGTGTTTCGAATGATAGTTGGGTAGTTGGATCTATGGTATTGGAATGGTGAAGGGAGGAGGAGATATTGGTGGGGAATTCTAGTAAGGATGCTAGTGCATTGTTATCAATACGAGAATTCTTATAGTAAGGTTCATTTTCCAATTTGTATTCTAATGCGGTGAGAACACGATCTCTACTTACAATTCAATCATAAGCTTGATGGTCATTACTTTGACGGGTAACGATTAAAATATCCAAGTCTTCAACACGTCGTGGCAACATGCATGTTAATTTTGTAATGTCTTGCGGAAAGAAAATTGTGTGGCCAGTGTATTTATATTGGCCACCACGTGCATGTGTTAGTTGGAGGATAGGGTTAACCCTAGAAATAAGCATTTCTTGTATTTGTGAAAGAGAAGCTAGGATAGATGGTTGAGGACCAGGGTCAATGTTGTTTGATAATGAGAAACGATGAACTTTTCTTTTAGACATGCATCTATAGCAACAGTATATTTGGTTTGACACGCGGATATGGATTCTAGGATATGATTCAAGACAAATGGAGCATGGTATCAATTTTTACACAGAATTCACGATGTGCATCAGTAGTATGAACATTTTTGAAAGCATGTGTAATGGAGGGAGGGGGTGAATTAGTTATGGACGAAAATTTTTTAGCATCATTATTCTGAACATTGTCGAAAGCATGTGGAATAGAGGGTGGTGGAGAATGAGCTCTCAATGAATTTGTTAGAGTGGTTTGCTGAAGAGATTGAGGGCTTGAAAATCGGGAAATAGAAGTGCTTTTGGAGTGGGAAGTGTTTGATGTAAATTGTGAATTTCCATCATATGTTCTTGACGATGAATTTTGAGTTTTTTTTTTCTTTTCGTTTTTTTGTGAATCTTTGAGGTCCTTTTTAGCATGATAAAGCTCACGTCAACGTGCATTTATTCATTATTTATTTGTTTCATAGTATCTTCATGTGCATTCATCATTAGAACTAGTAGACATTTCGACAAGTTAATGCACCTATAGGAAAGAGAGGTGGAATGGAAATGTTATTTGGAGAGAAAACAACCATGTTATTGTATGAAAGGGGAAATAAGAGACTAAAGTTTTCAATTTATTTATGTTAATATATTATTAGAACAATGTGTTCGAAAGTATATTTAGTAATTTGTAGCTATAGAGGAAGATAATAAGATTTGTAATGTGTTGTTAACAATAAGAAATTGAAGTTTTGAATTTATTTATGTTAATACATTATTAGAAAAATGTGTTTGAAAGTATATTTTAGTAATTTGTAGCTATAGAGGAAGTGTTGATAACAATCTGTTTGAGAGAATATTTAAGTATTTTGGAGATGTACATGAAGATAATTGGATATGTAATGCGTAAATTTGCTTGATTTGTTAATAGGATAAAAAGTTAAAGTAATGTAAATTACCTTAAATTAAATTACATACAATTAGATGTTGTGTTGGAAAACATATCAAAATAAGGAATAAGAGATATATTTGGAAAGCGATACAAAAGAATATGGCCTATAAATGTATTTTTAAATTAAAATAATAGAAATTAGGAATAAGGCAAGGGTACTTGTAAATATGTTTATCTATGATATTGAGATTATATTGATTTCTTGAAGGATTTTGTTTCATTCTGTTGAGAATTGCAAGCTCTCTTCTTTGATGATAACACATTTCAAGCATGGTATGCCTCTAAATGTTTTTGTCTTCACTGATAGTGTGAAGATGTGATCTGTCCTAAGTTCTTTGGAGACAATTTCCCTTATTAGATCAGGATCCTCAGATAACAAATATAAGTCCTTTGCATTAACTCCAAGAATTGTAGATGTTGCATCTTCGAAAGAAACTGTTGAAACCAACTAACCTGTAATATTCCCAAATGGGAAAAGTAGGAATATAGCTCATAATAATGGAAATAGTAGCAAGTATTAACACATTACATGTGAGCCAAATGATAGATTCATGGTATTATGTATAACAGTAATAAATAAGTACAAGATCTTGGGGATCAAGCCCCTCAAGATAAGCAAAAGAAGCCTCCAATGCCAAAATGCACCCAAAACAAGTAATATACTACTACACAAAGTACTGAAGCAAGCATAATGCAATTTTAATGATTAATACTGTAGCTGGGACAGATAAATAAATGGATCTAAAAATATCATGCTCATACAAGGCAAAAAATGGAGATCTATGCTCCCATATAGTTTTCCTAGACAACCCAGGAAGGGTTTCCGGAAATACACAAAATATAAATGGTGGATCTAAAGCCCTAGGGCTGAAGATGCACTGCAAATTAAGCACATAGAAGGAGGTGTCCGAATCTGATGTAGATCTGAAAGAAATCCTCCCAAAGGCTCTCTCAATGAAGGGACAATCCCTTCAATGGAAATCAAACACTCCAAATGGAGCACTAAACTTGCCCCTGCAACAACTCACCAAAATAACACAGAACTAGACTAGAATTGCGTTGTAGAGGATAAAATCGAATTTCCCTAATTCAAAATACATCAAATAAGCCCAAGGGGCTCCTTTACTGGTCTCCCAATGGAAGGAAACCTTCCTCCACTGTGGAACTAGCTCAGAAAACACCCAATAAGATCTTCCACTGCTGCACCCTACAACTTAGCACATCTCTCATCAGAAATTGTGCTGTACCACAAGACTGAAGCTTTTTCTGAAACCTGAATGTGGAAATGTAGTGAAAAAATCCTCCAAGAGTTTCTCAATGGAAGAGGTGGGATTCCCGATCAGGAACACCCGGTGCTAAACATCACTCAATCTCATCTTAACAGCAAGAGAAAGATATATGTCTAAATAGACCATATAATAAAAAACATAACATCTCATAACTTGAAAAATATGGCTGCCATCCTCTTCCTTTTATAATAAATGAGCTTCCAACCCCTAAGCCCCATCCATTAATGACACAACTTCCATGCAATGTGTCTCCATCTAAAACTGCGTTGTCCCTCATTGAATGCCACACCTCCATGACAGTGCTATTGATTTGGTCAAAGTTGACCCAGTCCACATGCTCTAGCCCCTGTTCGCACCTTAGGGTGATTTATTAAGCTGAAAAGATGATCCAATTTCACATGAGAAGTGATTTTATTCCTAATAAATAGATTTATGGGTCTCCCTACCCAGTTGTTCATCAAACAAGAAGGAAAAATTAGATTTTAATATTCCAATTAGCACTATGTTGATTTAGGAATATTATAATCCTCCCCTCCCAAATGTTGCTTGTCCTCAAGAAACTGCAAGGATAGATCTGAAAAATATAGGGAACCTTCATCCCCATGTGAAACTCCATCCTCCAAGCTATCATCCATATAAAATTAATCACCCTCTAGAATGGTAATTCATAGAAAAACTCCTCCCATCTACTCATGAGAGGCACCTCCCAAGTGCTCAAGTTACCCAAATGGCTCATCCCATAAGGAAACAAGAGACCCAATGTAACAATCATGGATGGTCCAACGCTCTCCCATAAATGTGAATCATAAGAACCATGGAGAATATCTCTCCCAAAGGGCACATCCAATCCTTCCATCCTCCTTGTAATCACTCCCATAAGAAGAATAAGCACATCATCAAGATATGGGATCAAAACCAGTGATACATAAACAATTAAACGTAATAATGGAGGTGGATCATAGTTCCACATGTGGAACCAACACAGTATATCTCCTGACTGCCTCAGATCATGATATGGTAAGTGGTTTCCCCACCACTTACTTGCTACCATAGTTTTCTCACAAGTTCTGAAAATGTGAGAAATGTTTGGTGCCTTTGGTGCACATCCGGAATGATATATCATCTCCCTATATCCTCCGAGGGAGTAGCATTACTCAACATAGTTTATGGCCCAAAGTTTACCATGAAGTTTATAAGGAGGAATTCTCCCCATTGGAACAATGGCCTGCACATGGGTGGTAAAGAAATGCAAATATTCATCATATAAATCATTATGCATAAAAACAAGATCTTTACCATATGCTTTGCTCATACAAATGGAGTGGTTCGTAGATAGATCCCCTCTCATTCCAAAGGATGAAAGGGGTGGTTGTGATAACTCCTCCATAGAGTTATGTATCTCAACCATCTCCACATGGTCTGTGCATCTTATCAAATTCTGATATACCTCCTCTTCAAAGCCTTCCCAAGTAAAATCCTCCATGATAGTGTTGTATGACTTCATGGAATAAGTGTGGCTAAAGGTAAAATCTTCATGTGCTCTTTGTAGTAAATTCTCCTTGAACTTGGAAGCTCTAGACAAGAATATCCTACCATGATAGTAGATGACCTCATCTCTGACTGAATATACCTCCTCTTTTAGTTGGTCATAAAGTATCATACAAGTGAAAAGATCCTTGGAATAATCCACCAATAGCTGAGATTTCCAATATGGATCTATCCTCCAAAGTTATAGTGCTGATGATCTGTCATAGAAAGCATCTGTCATGTATTTTTCCTCCTCTTTGACATCTCCCATGCCAAAGTGACATATTTGAAGGCTGTTATCCTCCTGTTCGTTTCTCCTTTCTCAGCGCAAAATCTGAAATGAGAGTGGCTAATGATGATGTTGGGAGAAAGTCTCACTCCTCCTTGAGTCTACCTAAGACTCCCAGCATTGTACAATGACCCCCCATTGTTCCCACTCCTCTTGGATCTATGAGTGGTGAAACATGTTGAGAGAAATATTTTATCATCTTCCAATCATGGGGCATCCCTGGTGGAATGACTCCATGTAATGAGACAACAAGGCCTAGAGTAGGCTGCATATGTGAGTGGACTGATTTTTCCCTGCTCTCACTTCACAAACCATCCTTCTGCTTATGTGCATAAACCTCTTGAAAAGGATGGGGGTGTATGTTTCCAATCACTGAATGCTGGCCTTCCTTCTCATCTTCTCCTACCTCCTGCAAGTCATCACAGTATAAGGTGTCTTCTTTAGATGTAATCAATACATGTAGACCCAACATCTCCTTGGTGTCAAGAGACTTGATCACAAAGGAATGATCTATCATAGTGTGTGTTCCCAAGACTGTGTTCAATTTTGGAACACACTTCCTCCATTGTTTTGTCTCATTTCCTATCAACATAGACACATGGTGCTCATGATCTTCATATGTAAAATCCATTGGATCTTCTTGTAAATATACAGGAGCTCCTCTAGTTGAAGCAATTGCTTCATCTCCATATCCAAATAGAAGTGGATCTCCTCCTGCTCTCAAAGCCCTAGAGGATCTTTCTAGCTCTTCCTCTTCCTTCTCCTCATCAATGGGGAATACCTCATCATTAAGAGATCCTTTGTCTTGATCTCCTTTTGAAAGAGGAATCCTCATGCCTTCTTCTTGAGAAGAAATTTCCTACTGAAGTGGGGCTTTTTCCCTAGGAAAAGCATGTTAAAAATATTTAACCCCCTCAAAAATGTTCTAAAATGGAGTTGGTTTCATGGATCCTTCCAACTCATGCAAAGGTTCTGATTTCTTGGGTTTGGTTTGTTCTCCCAAGGAATTTTCAAATGATTTCAAATCAAATATTTTCAGTAACCTCCTAGTGAACTTTGCATAAGTAGATATATTTGCATTTTTTAATGAAGAAGATTCAAATAACCACCAAGAATAAGCCTTACCTTCAAGATGCAGCGCTACTACTCTAATGGCTTCCTCTTCTGAAACTTGATGTAGCTGGAAATATGTGTCTAACTCCTTTACCCAAGCCTTGGTTGTGCTCTTAGGTAACCAATCAAAAGTAGGTAGAAAGAATCTACCCAAAGTGTGCTGCATGCACCCTCTTCTTCTATTGTGATTATTGGGTCTTCTCTCTTCTTTGAGTTGACAAAATCCTTGGAAGTTTAGATGCTCCTTGAATCTTCTAGACTGAGATTCATATTCTTGGAGATAATCACCAAGAGTCTCCTCCTTTGGTGTTTCTCCTTCTTCTTCTTATCTTGTCAAGAATGTAGACATGGTACCACGTTGTAGATATGCTTGTGTTGTTGAATTATCACACACATAATATGAAGAAATGGAGCACTTTTCATGTGCAAATCTTTTTGAGGTACCTTCATGTATTTCCTTCCTCATTCCCTTGATTTCTCTTTTAAGCTCATGCATAGTTTGGAGAAGAAGTTCTGAAAACTTCTTTCCCTCCATTTCTCCAAATAATGGAGACTTTCCTTTGTCTCTTCTGTAATCTTTCTCTTTTATGTGAGAAGCTTCTTCTTCCTCTGATAACATAGATGCAATGTTTTCACAGGCTGAGCCAAGATTATGCTTTGATACCACTATAATATTCCTAAATGGGAAAAGCAGGAATATAACTCATAATAATGGAAATAGTAGCAAGTATTAACACATTACTTCTAAGCCAAATGATAGATCCATGGTATTATGTATAACAACAATAAATAAGTACAAGATCTTGGGGATCAAGCCCCTCAAGATAGGCAAAAGAATCCTCCAATGCAAAAATGCACCCAAAACAAGTAATACACTGCTACACAAAGTAATGAAGCAAGAAAAACGCAGTTTTAATGACTAATACTGTAGCTAGGACATACAAATAAATCTATCTTAAAATATCATGGTCATATAAGGCCGAAAATGGAGATCTATGCTCCCATACACTTTTCCTAGATAACCCAGGAAGGGTTTCCGGAAATACAAAAAATATAAATTGTGAATCTAAAGCCCTAGGGCTGAAGATGCATTGCAACTAAAGCACATAGAAGGAGGTGGTTGAATCTAATGTATAACTGAAAGAACTCCTCCCAAAGACTCTCTCAATGAAGGGTTGATCCCTTCAATGGAAAACAAACACTGCAAATGGAGCACTTAACTTGCCCCTGCAATAACTCACCAAAATAACGCAGATATGGACTGGAACTACACCATAGGGGGTAAAATCAACTTGGCCTGATGCCAAATATGTCAAATAATCCCAAGGGGCTCCTTTACTGGTCTCCCAATGGAAGGAAACCTTCCTCCACTGCAAAACTAGCTCAGAAAACACCCAATAAGATCTTCCACTATTGCACCCTACAACTTAGCACACTCTCAACATAAAATGCATTGCACCACAAGACTAAGGCTTGGTCTGAAACCTGAATGTGGAAATGTAGTGCAAAACTCCTCTAAGAACTTCTCAATGGAAGAGGTGGGATTTTCGATCAAGAATGCCCGATGCTAAACAACACTCAATCTCAGCTAAACAATAAGAGAAAGATATATGTCTAAACATACCATATAATAAAAAACATAAGATACCATAACCTGAATAATATGGCGACCATCCTCTTCCTTTTATAAGAAATGAGCTTGCAAACCCTAAGGCCCATCCATTAATGACACTACTTCCATGCAATGTGTCTCCATCTAAAACTGCACTTTACCTCATTAAATGCCACTCCTCCATGACATCGTTGTTGATTTTGTCAAAGTTGACCCAATCCACATGCTCTAGTCCCTGTTCACACCTTAGGGTGCTTTATTAAGCTAAAAAGATGATCCACTTTCACATGAGAAGTGGTTTTATTCCTAATAAAGAGATTTATGGGTGTCCCTACCCACTTATTCATCAAACAAGAAGGAAAAATTAGATTTTAATATTCCAATTAGCGATATGCTAATTTAGGAATATTACATGACCAGTGTGATCTTGTACATCAATCTTTAGTAAGTATCTATAATCACAGTCAGTTACTTCAGTGTTGCATTTAGGGAAATACTATGTGCTTGCATTTTTTGGAATAAGTTTCTTCATGCATTTTTTGTTATAAAAAATAGATGGGCATGATAGGTAGTAAAAATTTTCCATCCATATTTTTGACCCTTGACTTGGTAGAATGCAGGTATCTCTGAGGACTTGATATTGTAAACATCAACAATCGTTATTTTTTTGGGTTGATGACCAAAAGAAGGTGAATATATTGTTGTTAGTGGTGTAGAAGTTGTAGTGGAACCTTCATTTTTAAACCATGACTTTAGCATATGGGACTCTTCGATGTCAGGATCTACAAGAATAATCAATCTTGTTGTAGTACTGACATTTTTTCCATTAAATTCAGCAACACGAGCAGACTTGTTTTCTATGATGGGATTATTTCCTGTAGCACATAAGCTAGAAATTTATTTTGATACTCCATCAAAATTACCTCCCAAAAAGGTTGCATCCATGTTATATCCAGACATGTCCTAAATATTTGTTGTGTGTTTGGTAGCTTCTCGGCCATCTTTTCTATGTATCGTTCATGGATTGGAAATGCTAGTAACAATACCAAGAACATCAATAATCGATTTGACGTTTTTTGTTCTAATATCATTGATTGATTTTATATTGAATTGCACTATTGGGTTGGATCTTCTTTCGTTGGCAACATGATCTATAGTAGATGTAGAATTTAACAAAATTTTCCACTCATTTTTTAAGTGGTCGTATTGTTTATTAGCCTTTTTCACATTACCTTTTGAGACAATGTACATATTTCCAACTTGGATTTTATCAAATAAATAATCGGCAACATTGTTGAAACATCTAATGTGTATTTATCCACCTTATGTATCGTAGAGGTTGAAGCCAAACACTTTACCAGGTCCGTATTGATTTTGAAATTGTTGAAGAGGTGTCTTTCTTTGAACATATCCTTTTATGCACCAGTTTCAATGGTAAGGGTTTATTTCTTTGATCAGAATTTGGACTGGCGTGATTGATGCAGTAGGATTGTTATAAAGTGTGCACTGCCTTTTCGAAGAAGGATGTTGGTTCGATGAGGATGGAGTTTCTTCTTGAGAAGTGATCGGGATACTCATATTTTTTTGAATACCAATTAAAGGTTCAGATGTAGTACAAATTTCGAAGTCTAGTAGCGTTATAGACCTACATGGTAAATGTTAGTAATAAGAGAAATTGTTAGACTTGAAAGTCATATGAAGGAAATATGTAAAATTTAAATAAGAATTTTGAAACAAACTTACATTGATGGACCAATAGTTGAAGTAGTCCAACTTTTAACATGTATAATTGAACCTTTTTGAAGCAAGCTTGCTTCAACGAGGTCATTGAAAGTTATTGGAAGCATAAGGCACTCCATATGTGTGCCATCAGAGATGGCAGTGCGATATCGTACTGTTAAACTTTGCATTGATGTAATAGGCTCAAGTTCAACGATTTGTAGAAATGGTTGAATATGATTTTTCCTCGAAAGCATTTAGGAAATAGCATTCTCAGTAAGTTTTGTTGTCATTTCCTAAAAACAGAGAAAAAAGAATAATTAAAATTCTTTATATGTGGTTTTGAGTTAGATTTATAGCTACGATTCTTATAGAAATACATGAAAAGTTAATGGGAGTCGAAATGGATCATTAATAGGTAAATGTAAGTTAAAAAATAATGAGAGTGAAAAAAATGGCTATATGTAAAACTAAAGGTTTTTTCAAAAAAAATGGATGAAGCTATAGTTATTGTTTGCAAAGTTAGTTTTTGTAAATGAATGAAAATAATAATATATAAAAATTATGGATCATTCGTAGGTAAATATTAGTTAAGTTAAAACTGATGATTATGTTGAATAAAAAAAAATAAATGATATAAATGTTGATAGGTTTTGAAATATAAAAAATTATGATAGTTAATATTTATAAAAATTTATATAATCTAATAAAAAGAAAATGAATAGTAAAAGTTAATATTTACCATAAATTATATAATTTAATAAAAAGAGAATTGAATAGCAAAAATGAAACTGCTAATTCAATTTATCTATTTAATCTACCTATATTTTGTTTTTCAATTTCAATATACACACGTATATACCTAAATACAACACAAAATTTAGATACATGAATCCATTGATATAGGATTTCAATAAATTTATACAAAAAGAGTTATGACTTGGAGTTATAAGGAGGCATCATGAATTTTACTATTTTTCTAATTAACAATATCTTTCCAATAAAATTGGCTAAAAATATCATATTTCATGTTTGAACAAAACACATCAACACAGAGTATCACTAATAAGAAAAAATCTTCACCCAAACACTTCAAAGACAAAAAAATTGAAATTTTGAAAATAATGCTTAAACTCACAAAATGTTGAAAAAATGTTGAATATAATTCTTTTGGATTTTCATTATACAAAATATAAAGAAACAAAACAATCTAAGAAATAAGAAAATAAAACTATATTGAAATTTAATGAAAAAATTAATCAACATAACTATAATATTGAAGTATAAATGACTATTCCAAATTTCCTATAACATTTTCTTGCTAAGAGAGTCTACATCTATCAAGCATAGAAGAGAATAAAGTGTAACAAATAATAGCAACAAGGCTTTCATGCTTACATATTTTTCTGAAGTTGAAAAAAATTATAGCATATACCATGATTAACCAGTAAGAGAGTCCATTTGACTCGATGTTATAATCTATTCATCACCCTTGCTACTATCGATGTCTTGATTAACAGGTTTCTTCGATAAAATTTAGGCTTGGTTGACCAATTATATGATATCTTGTTGAATTTAACCTTTGCAAAGAATAATTTCCTCCTCAATTTCACTATATTCATCCAAAATGATTTGTCCTCCTTTTGAGGTCAGATCCTAGCTTGGGCGGCTTATGAAAGAAAAATGATAAAAGAAATCAAGGTAATATATTTTTGTTGTGGGTTCATATCTACTACATTAAGCAAACTCTAAGATCAATATTAGGACAAGCACAATCACCCTAATACCATCATTAAAATGAATAGAGAAAACCATCAAATATCTGCTAAATCGGATATGAGGCAATATCAAACAATATCAGTATCCCCTTCAGAAGATAATTATAGCACCTTTGGCTCATGGTTTCTTTGGAAATGCATTGCATTTCTCTGACTGCAAGTTAGACATGAATTTGATATAGGTTGTGAAGATGAAAATGGAAATATCCCAAGTACTAGTCTTTTGAGGTCTCCATCAATACATGTGTTATCCATGGATTTTGACAAAGACAGGTTAGAAATGAAAAGCAGAATTTCTGATGTCAGAACAGGCTAGGAACATGAGATAGTTTCTGATACGTCAAGCATCAGTATCCCCTAGTTGTTGGAGAAAATGATCTCAGAAATCAAGGTAGCCAGGAACATGAGATTGTTTCTGATACCTCAAGCATCAATATCCCCTGGTTCTTGGATAAAATGATCTCAAAAATCAAGGTATTGCCCAATAATTAAGGTAGAATATGTTTCTTTATTCAATAAAATTATCCCTGAGTTTATGTGGATTAGGTAAAGTCATGGTTTCATGAACAAAGTATACTCTGGAGTAGGTGCCCCAGTTAAGGGTGATGCTTTTTCTTTACTAACAAGGATAGTTGTATTAAACCCTGGTCCTGGAAGTGCTGAAAATGCTAGACCTACTTCACCACGAAGCTACTCTTCTCAATATCAAGTTGCTTTTAAAAATCTAGGCGAAGGTGAAAGAGCTAACGGTCATAATTTTCTAGAGGAAGTGTGGGAAAGACTTAAGATGGGACTCAAAGAAACCAGGAAGGATGACTCTAAGTATACTACCTTTGCAACAAATAATTTCCTCTTAAATTTCACTATATTCATCCAAAACATTTCCAATTATAGTTTCATTTTTTTAGTACAAAGTTACATCTATTAAGTTTCTCTAGAGTAGGCATTTCCTATATTTCAAGAATCCATTGCCCAACATTATCCACTCTATCTATCTATAAAAAAAATCCTTTCTTCAATGTGATTCTATTACTCTACAATATCCATATCTTTTCAAGTAGGATCAATGGTATTATGTTTCATTTTTTAGTACAGATTTACATCTATTAATTTTGTCTAAAGCTGGAATTTCCTATATTTCAAGAATCCATTGCCCAACATTATCCACTCTATCTATCTACAAAAAAATCATTTCTTCGATGTGATCCTATTACTCTACAATATCCATCTCTTTTCAAGTAGGATCAATGGTTTTCTTATAGTCAGGATGCGTAGAAGCCTCCCAATTAGCTTGGCCTTGTGTATGAGATGGGTACCCTCCAGTGGATTTATGCTACTTGGCTCTTTTTTTGTCATCTTAGAAATCAAGGTAACCTGTTTTTTTTATGGGTTCATATCTACTACTTTAAATCATATAGTATTTGTTCCTACATTAAATTAATCTGAATCTATAGTCAAAAAAGAATCTAAGAACATAAATTTCTATTGCGCTTTATATCTATTCACATTCCATATAACTGATTGTCTTTTTTCTTGGTAACTCACATACCACAAGTACTGGAAATTTTATCACAACCACTGCATTTTTCCATACATTGATAAACCACTTCCAACAGTTTTCATGGGATTTTCAATCCAATCTTCTGCCTTCTAATTTCTACGCATTCCACAAAACCAACTAAGTGCCTTGTAGTTCTGTGATGTCCTATAACAACAGATGATGAAAATTTATTAACACTGCTATATTTTCCTCTAGATTGATGAAACTGCCAAGTTCAAAAGTTCTTAGAAATTTAAGTCTCTTTTAAGTTGAAATAAATATGAAATTTTATGATTTGTCCTCCTTTTAAGGTCAGATCTTAGCTTGGGCAGCTTATGAAAGAAAAATGATCAAAGAAATCAAGGTAATCTGTTTGTGTTATGGGTTCATATTTACTACGTTAAACATACTCTAAGCTCAGGATTAAGACACACACAATCACCCTAGTACCATGATTAAAATGAATAGAGAAAACCATCAAATATATACTAAATTAGATATGAGTCAATATCGTACAATATCAGTATCCCCTTCAAAAGATAATTATAGCACCTCCACCTCATGGTTTCTTTGGAAATGCATTGCATTTCTCTGACTGCAAGTTAGAAATGAATCTGATATAGGTTGTGAATATGAAAATTGAAATATACCAAGTACAAGTCTTTTGAGGTCTCCCTCAATACATGTGTCATCAATGGATTTTGACAGAGAGAGGTTAGAAATGCAAAGCAGAATTTCTGAGTCAACACAGGCCAGGACATGAGATTGTTTCTGATACGTCAAGAATCAGTATCTCGTGGTTGTTGGAGAAAATGATCTCAGAAATCAAGGTAGCCAGGAACATGAGATTCTTTCTAATATTTCAAGCATCAATATCCCCTGGTTCTTGGAGAAAATGATCATGTAAATCAAGGTATTACCCAATAATTAATATAGCAGATTTTTCTTTATTCAATAAAATTATCCCTAAGTTTATGTGGATTATGTAATGTCACGGTTTCATGAAAAAAGTATACTTTGGAGTAGGTGCCCCAAATAAGAGTGATGTGTGTTCTTTACCAACAAGGATAGTTGTATTAAAGGCTGGTCTTGGAAGTGATGAAAATGCTAGACCCACTTCACCACCAAGCTACTCTTCTCAATATCAAGCTTCTTTTCAAAGTCGAGGTGAAGGTGAAAGAGCTAACAGTCGCATCTAGAGGAAGTGAAGGAAAGATTTAATATGGGACTCAAAGAAACCAGGAAGGATGAATCTAAGTATACTACCAAATTGTATGATCCCTTGTTGAATTGAACCTTTGCAAAGAATAATTTCCTCTTCAATTTCAATATATTCATCCAAACATTTCCAATTATAGTTTCATTTTTTAGTACAAATTTAATGGAGAGCTAGGCATTTGTAGAAGCTAAGAAGCGCATGTCAAACATTTTCTCTTCCAATCTTTCCAACATTTAGCATTCCCCAATATTTAAAAGTGCAATAAATAACAAAACCGAAATCCCAAAAATAAACAAGTAATTCAAATGTGCAATACACCAACAAAACTTTTCACACACCTAGTGGTGAGTTAATCAATATATCAATGGAGTTACAAATAGAGCTCTTTGGGAATCAATTCATTTATAGGGTTTGAAAGAGCTAACAATCACAATTTTCTAGAGGAAGTGAGGGAAAGACTTAAGATGGGACTTAAAGAAACCAGGAAGGATGAATCTAAGTATACTACCAAATTATATGATCTCTTGTTGAATTGAACCTTTGCAAAGAATAATTTCCTCTTCAATTTCACTATATTCATCCAAAAAATTTCTAGTTATAATTTCATTTTTTACTACAAATTTACATCTATTAAGTTTCTCTAGAGTCGGAATTTCCTATATTTCAAGAATCCATTGCCCAAATTATCCACTCTATCTATTTATAAAAAAATCCCTTCTTTCTATCTCATTTTCTCCAACAAAGAAGCTAAGAACAAAAATTTATATTGTTCTTTCTATCTCTTCACATTCCATATAACTGATTGTCTTTTTTTATGGGAAGTCACAGACCACAAGTACTGAAAATTTTATCACAACCACTACATTTTTCCTTACATTGATAAACCACATCCAACAGTTTTCATGGGATTTCTAATCCAATCTTCTGCCTTCTAAATTCTACGCATTCCACAAAACAAACTAAGTGCCTTGTAGTTATATGGTGTTCTATAACAACAAATGATTTTATGCTACTTGGCTTTGTTTTTGTTAGCTCTGTTACATTTCGATTAGAGATGAATGGTGTGACTGAAAATCATTATATACATCGTGTTTCCACTCTCAATTTCACTGTTAATCTGACTAATTTTAGAAATTTAAGTGGATTTTAAGTTGAAATAAATATGCAATTTGATGATATGTCCTCCTTTTGAGGTCAGATCCTAGCTTGGGCAGCTTATCAAAGAAAAATGATCGAAGAAATCAAGGTAATTTGTTTGTGTTATGGGTTCATATGTACTATGTTAAACATACTCTAAGATCAGGATTAAGACAAGAACAATCACCCTAATGCCATGATTAAAATGAATAGAGAAAACCATCAAATATCTGCTAAATCAGATATGAAAAAATATCACACAATATCAATATCCCCTTCAGAAGATAATTATAGCACATCTGCCTCATGGTTTCTTTGGAAATACATTGCATTTCTCTAACTGAAAGTTAGACATGAATCAGATACAGGTTGTGAAGATGAAAATGGAAATATCCCAAGCACAAGTCTTTTAAGGTCTCCATCAATACATGTGTCATCCATGGATTTTGACAGAGAGAGGTTAGAAATGCAAAGCAGAATTTTGGATGTCAGCATAGGCCAGGAACATGAGATTGTTTCTGATATGTCAAACATCAGTATCCCCTGGTTGTTGGAGAAAATGATCTCAGAAATCAAGGTAGGTAGGAACATGATATTGTTTTCGATACATCAAGCATCAGTATCCACTAGTTCTTGGAGAAAATGACCTTAGAAATCAAGGTAATACCCAATAATTAAGATAGCAGATGTTGCTTTAATCAATAAAATTATCCTCATTGGACTACACAAAGAGGTCTAGTGGTACTTCATCACATCCTCTAGGTAAGTCTCCAAATTCATCTGAATATACAGTAAAAAAAGAAGCTAAGAAGCGTAAATCTGGAAATAAGGTTAGCAACAATGACAGGGAAGGTCAACTAAAACTCCATTTTATCATTATCCCAAAAAATCCCAAGATGTAAGAATCCTAATCCTAACACAAAGTGAGGGTGAGGGTGAGGATGAGGCTGAGGAGTGGGTGTGTTTCCACTCTCAATTTCATTGTTAATCTAACTAATTTTAGAAATTTAAGTGGATTTTAAGTTGAAATATATATGCAATTTGATGTTTTTCCCTCCTTTTGAGGTCAAATCCTAGCTTGGGCAGCTTATCAAAGAAAAATGATCAAAGAAATCAAAGAAATCAAGGTTATTTGTTTGTATTATGGGTTCATATCTACTATGTTAAACATACTCTAAGCTCAGGATTAAGACAAGAAAAATCAACCTAATAACATGATTAAAATGAATAGAGAAAACTATCAAATATCTGCTAAATTGGATATGAGGCAATATCACACAATGTCAGTATCCCCTTTGGAAGATAATTATAGCACCTCTGCCTATGGATTCTTTGGAAATGCATTGAATTTATCTGACTCAAAGTTAGACATGAATCTGATACATGTTGTGAAGATGAAAATGGAAATATCCCAAGTACAAGTCTTTTGAGGTCTCCATCAATACATGTGTCATCCATGTATTTTAACAGAGAGAGGTTAGAAATGCAAAGCAGAGTTTTGGATGTCAGCACAGGCCAAGAACATGAGATTGTTTCTGATACGTCAAGCATCAATATCCCCTGGTTGTTGGAGAAAATGATCTCAGAAATCAAGGTAGGCAGGAACATGAGATTGTTTCTGATACGTCAAGCATCAGTATCTCCTGGTTCTTGGAGAAAATGACCTAAGAAATCAAGGTATTACCCAATAATTAAGATAGAAAATGTTTCTTTATTCAATAAAATTATCCTCATTAGACTACACAAATAGGTCTCGTGGTACTTCATCACATCCTTTAGGTAAGTCTCCAAATTCATCTGAATCTACAGTCAACAAAGAAGCTAAGAAGCGTAACTCTGGAAATAAGGGTAGCAACAGCGACACGGAAGGTCAACTAAAACTACATTTTATAATTATCCCCAAAAATCCTAAGATGTAAGAACCCTAATCCTAACAAAAAGTGAGGGTGAGGCTGAGGGTGAGGTTGAGGAGTGGGTGGTGGAGGTAATATGTGTACTAGAGAGCTAGGCATTTGTAGAAGCTAAGAAGTGTATGTCAGAGAGACTGAGGTTGACCCATGGAAATGAAGGGGACTTGTGATTATAGCCCTTTTGTATGGTATCAATGACTCTAAGTATACTACCAAACATTCGAGAGATTGCAAGGCAAGTGAGAGAATGTGTGACCACAGACTTAACAAAAGACCATTCCAGATTGGGGGAAGTTTCTACTTCCTTCACTAGCATTAATGGCAATAAAAAGTCATTGAATGAGTCTAGAGATAGTTCTGGAGAGCTAGGAATTTGTAGAGATGATGTTGTTTCCACTCTTGTTACCAAAATTCATTGGACTATAGAAAGAGGTCTGGCGGTACTTCATCACATCCTCAAGGTAAGTCTCCAAATTCATCTGAATCTACAGTAAACAAAGAAGCTAAGAGGTGTAACTCTGGAAATAAGGGTAGCAACAACGATAGAGAAGGTAAACTAAAATCACACATCAATAGACCACCATCTACAACATAACTTAAAAAGAATGCAAACAAAAGCATTAAATTGGAAAAGAGATAGTAAACATAAAAGCCAGAGCTTGCAAAATTCAACTCACACCTAAGAACGGTGTGTCTAGAGAGTGCTCCTTAAACTGATATCACTATGATAATTAGTTGCTAGTTAAAAAAAATTATGCATGAATACATTTAATGAAGAGTTTGAACCTCTTGTGGTCATAACCAGTGTTGGAAAAAAATCAGTTGGGGCCAAAAATTATTGATTTAGAAACAAAAATGCTTTAATGGCAAGAAAAATTCATTGAATGGGTCTAGAGATAGTTCTGGAGAGCTAGGCATTTGTAGATGCTGATGTTTCCACTCCTGTAACCAAAATTCATCGGACTACAGAAAGAGGTCTGGTGGTTCTTCATCACATCCTCTAGGCTAGTCTCCAAATTCATCTGAATCTACAGTCAACAAAGAAGCTAAGAAGCATAACTCTGGAAATAAGGGTAGGAACAGCGACAAGGAAGGTCAACTAAAATAACACATCAATGGACCACCATCTACAACAGAACTTAAAAAGAACGCAAAGCATTAAATTGGACAAGTGGTAGTAAAGATAAAAGCTTACTCTGACAGAGGCAGCTTGGCACAGCTTGAAACCTTCCCTTCTCTGTGACTTCACTGGCAGCCAACAGAACAGACGTAGCAACCCTGACACACAACAATTGCACCCAAACCAAGAAAAATTTCTCTCACTTCACTTCTCTGACTTCAGTGGAAGCCCTCAGCACTCAGACGTAGCAACCTTCGAACAAAAAAACAACATAACAGATAGATGAATTATGAATGAAAGAAACAGATTTAAAATAAAATCTGAAAACTACCTACAAGTAACTAATAACTACCAAGCTTGCTGGTTGTTGTAGCTTCCACTCCTCCTGCAGCAAAGGATTTACCATTGTTCCAGCTGCCCCTCCTCTACAGCAAATGCGGCTATTATCCCGGGAAGGAGGATGACTCTTGAAAAATAATAATAATGTTGCATATTAAGGTTTTATTTATGTTTTATTTTTTAACTTTTTTTATCTATGGCTGAGCATTCTTCAATCGTCTAACAATGCATCTGACGGTCAGCAATAATACACATGGGTAGGTAGGGAAGTTGTTTTCAAATAATGATGCCTTATGGTGTAAAAATAAAATGAAATAAAACTATAATATATTAGACAATGCTTAAATATTGGTTATGCACCTATGAAATCACGAGGATAAATTAGGGATTTTGAGAGAAATTTTGTTTGAAAGGTGGTATGGCCTCTTGAAGTGATATTGTTCATTTTTTGTGTATTCTTTGGGCTATATAAGAGTTTTTGGTTCTACAGATATATTTATTTTTTATTGTTTCAAATCTCACTAGTGTGTGAAGTCTACAGAATTTAAAGTTTTTTCTTATTTGAGGTTTTAAAAGTCGCTTTTGGTTGTTGAAACCAAGCATGTCGGGGACAATTTACTATTAACACTAATATTTTAGTTTTTAAGCCATTTATGACATGTATTTTTATCAAATATGATTTCAATTAAAGTTTCTAGGATTTTTATTTGTGTTTATAGCATAAATTTTATTATTTCCTAGCTCTTGGCATTTCTAGGCTAGTTTTTTTTTTTATATATAAAAATATTTTTCTTAGCTTTTTATAGGTTTTTGATTCCTAAGAGTTGTCTCATGTTGTCTATATTTGAGTTATGAATTTTAAATATCATGTACGGTAGAGAAGGGCTTTCGCATTGTAGTGGAATTCTACATTAACAACTATATTGGGTTGTGATGATTTTTTTAGGTATATTCAAGAAATGCCTTGCCACAGTTCTCAAGTATGTTTCCTATTATCGTAATTTTATATGATGGGAAAATATTGTGTGCATGGTTTTATTTTCAGAAAATATTGATTTATGAAGGTCTTTTTTGTGGTTTTGCTGATGATTTCTATTGTTGTTACTAAAAAAATTATGTGGTATGTTTTTTTCCCTGTTTTCATGCACTTTAAATTACTATATTTTAAAAAAATTTCTAGATTTTTTCGAGTGCATTTCAAGAAATGTGTTTATGATTCTTGCATTCCAATCATTGTATGATGCATCCTTTTTTAGTTTTATCAGCTATTTTTTTCATTTTTGGGAAAAGATGTTGTGTGTTCCTAGATAACATGTTTATATGTTACTATTTCTTTGTGCTATTGATTTTTAATAATTGAAATATCTAAACTCTTCATTTTGGTTGTGCAAAGGTTTACCATGGCAAGGGTATCAAGTTTATTGGACCCAACTTTCAGGTTGTTAGATATTCTAAATCTCCATATATGGTTTTGTTAGGGCTCAAGAGTGGATCGACCAGAAAATCTTGGGTTTCTATATTAAGTGACTAGAGGTTTTTTTTTGGTCAGATGTAAGTGGTATTTTCATAATCATTTGAAGGTGTCCACTATGCATTAAGAAGAAATACAACCGGATTCAAATTTTTCAAACGTCAATAGATATAACGAGGTTGATTAGTTAGACTTGCTATGTTAAGACCTGCTTCAGTTTTAAGAATGAAATGCACATTCTGATATAGAGTTGATATGGGAGCTAAGAAAATAGATTTATTATGCTTAAGTCTAGCTGTCACTTTCACAAGTGGGACATGTTCATATACATACATTCATTGTTAATTGTTGCATTACCTATTAATTGTTGCAGTATCTTTTCCATTTTTTCACTTGTAGGGACACAATCATTGATTCAATATATTGTATGTGAACTATGAAAAAACGTGTATAGGGATGTAGATGTCAATTTTATATTATTTTCCGCCTTTTTCTGTCGTATTGTTGGTTACACTATAGATATTACATTCCATTTTTCTTGGTTTCTTCTTTCAAATTCCCAAGAATGTTGCAGATTAGTAGCAGTTGTTATGAATAACCTAAGGTTTTATTTGTATAATTTTTTTAACAAGTTCATAAATTTGGTGATTATTTGTACAATATTTCTACCATGTTTTTGAGTTGTTTGGGAGATCAATTTTTGTATGGTTGAATTTCATAGCCATTGTATAAAGATAATGGAAATTTACAGTAACCGTAAAATTTCATTTGACTCGTGTTTTGCTAGTAGAAAAGAAGATGCAATGAGAATTAGAGAAGAGCTAGAAGAAGTTGTGGGTGAAACATTGTTAATTCACATTTTCCAATTACTCTGTTGCAGTATAATCTGATATATTTTAAATATTTTGAGTCCTGTCTCAAATGTTGCAAAGAATTCTAGACAACATTTTCTATGAGATCTTCTATGTATCTAGATCCTGTTGTAGTGGGAAAAATTATTAATAGGTCACAATTTTTCCAATCGCTCCTTTCAGCTTGTAATTTACTTAATGTTTTTTGGTTGATCTATATCGACATAAACATTCAATCATATAACAATGAGTAGAACCTTTAATTGGCCATTAGTGTTTCAAGTGTTGTTTTGAGGTTGTATATTATATATAACGTTATTTCATTTATCAATATGAATATAAACATTTGAAAAGAGTTTTTCATATCAGATGTGTATTACATGTATAGTATTCATTTTCAATCTCATTTGAGTTGTCTCTTTTGTAGCATTGTTGGTTATTGTGTATATTTCTATTAATGTATACAAAATGAAGACATATTTTACTATTAAAGTTATTTTATGCATAATTATTAAAGAGTTGTGCACATATGAACTTGCTATATAAATTGTAGCATCTTCTATGAAACAACTATATGTTCTTACTATAGTCAATTTTTTTTGTGTGGGACAAGCATGGACAAAAATACCTATGTGCAAACGAAATATTAAATATATATCCTTTCGTACTTTCCTCCACACGCATTCCCCTTAGTACATTTTTCTTTTTGACATTCAAGTGTTTATTTTGTATGAAAAAAACAAGTGAAGTATTTACTTTATTTTTATGATGAGTAATTTAAATGTGCAGAAGAAACACTTGACGTAAATGCAAAGCTTGGTAAAAAAAACCTAATAATCTCCTACAATTTACAATTAATTAATTTGTGAATTTAAGGAAAATTTACCACTTTCGCTTCTCATGTTTGTCTTATATGATGCCACTTCCACATTGTCACATGCATTTTCACCTCCACACATTTCTCGTCCATGAGTGACGAGAATCATTTATGCAAATAAGTCTTCCTTTTGGCCTTACTGTTTAAAAATGTTTTCTATGTAAGTCACGTGATGAAAAAACAAAGTGTTTTCTATGTAAGTCACGTGATGAAAAAACAGAGCTTATAACAACTAGCATACAAACTTATAAAATCATGTAGTTTATAAACTTTAGTGATGTGATGTTAAATTTTATGTTTTTTATCACAGGACTTTCTCATCTCTTGTTTTCGTTAATTGCTAAGTGGTCTCTTGATATAAACGCATAAATATTTATATGCAGTGTGCATGCGGGACATGAGCCTCTATTAAATGATAAATGATAGAGATTCACTTCTAGTGAGTTTGTCAATTTGTGGTCGTTGGTAATTTTATAGGTTGCATGATGAGTACATCCCCAGAAATGAATTCCAACATTATGTAACGTGTTTGTCTGCAAAAATTATTACAAAGTTTAAAACCAGTGGAACAAAGGCATGTGTGGAGCTGAAATATATCTTTTGGTTTTCAAGATTACAATCATGCCTTCACACAAGTCCTTTGGGGTGAAAATAAACATTTTTTTTATAATTATTATAGATAGCATGCAATTTTTAATATAATTGAGAAAATTGTACAATGAAACTCAATCGAGAAAATGACAAATTAACTGAATTATATATTTGGGGGGAGTTTTTGTCTAAAAGTGTGTATTCTGGTATGACGACATGAGGATAGCTAGGCCTCAGTGAGAGGCACATGTTGGCTAATTGTGTAGCTTGATTTCTTAATATGATGATTTATATAGGTATCATTTAAATGTTGTGATTCCTGTAATAAAAAAAAAATAGAAGTACAAAGGGAGAAACATCCCATATACCCATTAGATATATACAATTTAATAATTTAATACATAGAATTGCAGGCTACTGTAATATGGGCCTACTAAATGTAAACTTTTTGGATTTGACTTCTCTCGATAGCTTTGGGTTGTTGAAACCACAATCAAGGTTGTGCTTCATTTTCTCTATGTAGAACAAAGCATGAAACTCAATCTAAAAAATGAAAAATTAACTAAATTATATAGTGAGGTTTTTTTTTTTTGGGTCCAAAAGTGTGTATTCTGGTATGACGATATGAGGATAGTTGAGCCTTACTCAGAGGCACATGTTGCCTAATTTTGTAGCTTGATGGCATATAGGTGTCATTTAAATGTTGCGTTTCTTGTTAATTTATTACATTGATTATTTATGTCATAATTAGATATTTAGTTATAAATTAGATATTTTCTTTCAGTCACAGTTTGTATGTGTTTGTAAAAAAAATTATGAACTATTTTTATACTTAGCCAAATTTGATATATGGACCAATATTAATGTTATATATTCTGCACACACATTTTTCCACATATATTCCCTCTTGGGAGTATTCTTAATTCTGCGTACATCTTCGACTATGAATATAAAATATCTTGTTCTCCAAAAATACTACTTCCATACTTGTTAGTCCTCACACGTTTTGGGAATAGCCATTATTGATTACATGCATGTTTGTGATGATCAAAACATTGGGAGGTCCAATATTCATCTTACCTTATTAACTTTCACTTTTATTAATTGGTACTAATATCAAATATTTTAAAAGTGAATCAACATTTGAATTAAATGGATGAAATCATTTTAAAACATTCAGGTTCATTGGCACCATCTACCATAAACAATGTTATTTTCTAGCAATTTTGTATTTATTGGTTCGTCAAGCACAATATAAGTCACATCTGATAGTAACAACTAGTAATTATAGATAAGTGATGAAATTAATGAAATTTACATTGAGAATGGTAGGAATACCTAGTGTATTTCTAACAAAAATGATAAATAATATTTTTTCATTTTACTGTTAACTGACTTATGTGTTAAGTTAGAAATTTTCACACACAACATTACTTTTCCTTGCACACTTTCCCACTAAATGTTATTATTAATTACTTTTTTTTTTTTCAGATGAAAAATACTTCTGGTTTATATAATGTACTAGCTCAATAATCTTTATATTGTTCACTTACATTCTGCTATCATATATTATACATTAATTCCTTCAAAATTTTATGTATCAAGTCTACATAACCCTGAGATGTAATCTTAAATTTCCTATTCCACATAACATCTACTTTCAAAAGGCCAAAAAAATCAAACATCTACTTTCAAAAAGCCAAAAAAAAAAAAGTTGCATGAATCGACATCGCTCCTTTTTTGTTGTGAATTGTCTTCCATCAACAAGTTGATATTCCTTTTGTACTCTCTTCCAGCGAATGAAGAGAAAACTCACATTTTCCTTTTGATTCTTGTTCCAACTAATGAAGAATGCCACACTTCTCCAGTTCCTTGGTAAAAACAAGAATTTTTTCGAGACAATTTGAAACCTGCATTATGTACCTTTTTTCCTTCATTTTAATGTTTAAGAAAATTTCACTGCTCCACACACACCATTACAAGTTGTGTCAAATAAATCATATTTCATCACGCCAAAAGTCCCGTTCAAACCTCTTTTGGAAAGGTGATCTGCTATTCTTTTCACAGTAAGTATGATTAAATTTGATAGAAGAGAAATATTTTCTGAGATCGTTGATTCTACCAAGGTAGTCTGAAATGTGTCCCGGATTCAGATTGGCTCCCTTGTTCATATGGTCCAAGAGGACTTTGGAATCACCAAATACCCACAACTTATCTAAATATAGCTGATTTGCGAACCATAGCAGTCCCCACAACGCCAAAATCTTTGCACACATATTAGTACCCAAACTCCATACCAGTATATCTTGTAATTACAAGTTGGCGATATTATTAATTACCTATATGTGCAGTTTCATAATCACAAATATTTCATAATTATTTCACTTCGTAAATTGTCCAGTGCCTTCTCATAATTATATGGAGGATATGAAAATGGAACAAAAATTACCAGTGGCATGCGAACGTGACAACCAGATATAAGAATAATGACAAAATTTAGAAGAGCATATCGGAAAATGTTTATTTGTGTGCTAATAATTTTGATATTGAGATGAGAAAAATCATGGTAGGAGTAAAAAGAATCCAATTCCTCACAATCAAAAGGAATTCAAAACATTATTTAAGTTGCAATAGGTAAATAAGTTCATAAAGTTTTCGGAAGAAGATAGTTTCTTGGAGTCACAAGAAGGAAAGATGAACATTATTCGAGATTTTATTTCACCAACTTCCCATTGTCCTTCTCATATTTTCTTTCTATTTATTTCTTTCTTTAAACAACCTTTTATATAATTTTCTAGGCTTTTTTACCATCCGATCAGGTGAGAAACCACGACAAATGTTCCAAAATACACACTTTACGTGTTGTACGAACTTTACAAAAGATATTTTTTATTTGATTAGGCTTATCTCATTTCCAAATGAGATTGTTTATTTGACTAGGTTATCTCATTTCCAATGAGTTGTATTTCTGGTTACACAATTTGTTCAAAATGTTGATATTTGGGTAACTATACAAGGTATTCCCGGGTTACAAAAGTTAAAATCAAAAGAAAAAAAATTCAATTTAATTTTAAATTTCATTTAAGTTAAAATTAAAAGAAATAAAATTTAATTTAATTTTAAATTTCATTTATAAATATATTTTCTCCTTCGGAACAACCTAATATCAATATATAAATTCATTTAAATTTGTCAGTGACACACACTCATTCTACACTCATCACACACTTATCACACACGTATTTCTCTCTTTCTCAAAGGTAGCAAGTAATCCAAGGAAGAGGCATAAGTTTCTAAAGAAGTTGAATTTTCTAAGTGTAATTACTTAATGATGTTTATAATTCAATGGAAGGAATTACTAGATGTACAAATTTGTGTTTTTTTAATTAGCACTATAAAATCAACATAGTATCATAGAATTAAAATCTTTCAAAGAAAATTACATGTTAAATTTTTTATGTTGTTACATCTGTATGTAACAACATATCCAAGGAATTACATAAATTACGTTGGGAAGTAGTTCATGCTAAAATTGTTTAATTAATAGATACAAAGAATTAACTGCATATTTACTTTTTACTTCTCTTGAATTTATGCAAAAAATTGGATAAATTATGGAGGAACAATTTAATAAAGTCAAACACTATGTGGGTGAATTATATCCTAATTCCGATGGAGTAAAATAAAAAAATTAATAGGAGGATAGATTTAACCTCATAGCACCAATGAGTGAATGTTTAAAGAGTACGTTTGGGATGAATAACGAAATATATCCAATAGCATTCATAAGAAATTAACCTAGGATATTTAATGGGAATATTACGAGATTCTCCCAAGATTGAGAAATGATTTAAGATTTATCAAGAAGTCTATACCATGCTTGTGCCACTTGAAATTGGATCAATTGGTAGCTTGGTTTAGGTGAAGTATTCTTGATTAATTGATATCATAGAATAGGGTTGAACTAAGCTATAAAAAGTAGAGTAGCAAGACCAAGATAAGGGCTCATGTTCAGGCTTTTTTGGGAAATTTCAGGAAGAAAGTTGAAAGATACTCCAGAGCCAAAGGGAGCTAAGGAGCATTAGGGAAATTTTGAGGTCTAAAATGGGCCTCCTAAGAAAAATGTACAACCAAAATAAATTTATAATAACCGATAGGATTCAAGATAATGATATAAACCATGGGGGATGACTCACCATTTTTGGAGTAAAAAGGTAAAAAGATTAAAAAATAATAAAATAATAAAACTACTTTTTCAACTCATATTTTCAACTTATATCCCTAATATTTTACTAAAATTTCGAGTGGGAGTACTCGTTGGATGTAAAATTTAATTCCTCATCCAAGGAGTACCCATGTTCCATACTTCCGATGGACCTTACTACATAAAAAATGAGAAATACGTGAAAAACATGATTGAAATCACGTTTTTCATGTATTTCTCTTTTTTTTTGTAGCAGGGTCCATCGAAAGTATGGAACATAGGTACTCCTTGGATGAGGAATCAGATTTGGCATCCAACGAGTGTTACTGCTCAAAATTTGAGTAAACCCATAAGAAGATAAGTTGAAAATGCGAGTTGAAAAAATAGTTTTCTCTTTTTTCCCTCTAAAATTTGATGATGTAATATAATCTTATTTTATTATTTCCACTATTATTTTATAATTTCCTTATGAGACCCATTTTAGATCTCAAAAATCCGCTAATGAAAGGTTTCCAATGATGTGATTTATAGGGTATCATTGAAAGTTGGAATTCTCAAGGTTTTTAAACCCTACAATACTGGAAGTCTTCGATAAGAAAGTTCTAGGGTTTGTGGATATAACCCTAGAGCTAGAACTAGGTTGATATTTCCACTAAATGAAGACACCCTAGCTCATGCCTAAAAGGAAATGAAAGAAACATGTGGATGAATAGGGAAAGGATGAGAATTTCTAGCTTGATGAGATTCCAATGTTTCATATAAGAAGGAAAGGATCAAGAGGGAGTTGAAAATTCACTACAATCCTTAGATTAAAAATACTTCATAATGAGGGTTTCAGGTTCATTATGAAGTCTTCCAAGGATTTGGCAGTAGATAAAAGCATCAGGGAGGAAAATTTATGACAAGAGGATTCTCCCAAGGTGGAGCACAAACTCAACTAGAGAGATTTGTGTTCAATATGGAGATATAGAATCATGTGAGATGACTAGAATAACTTCCATTTTAGAGGAGATGATAGTCAAGTAGAGTGGAATGATCCTATATAATGAGGATCCAAATGTCCTCTAATGATGATGAGGAGGAGAAGGCTCCCAAGGACGTGGATTTAATTCCTTTTGTACCTATAGAACATACTTTATATCATTAATAAGAACAATAAGGACCCACTGAGCTAGTGGACCTAGTTATGGTCATTATTCCATAATCCAAGAAGAGTTTGACATTGATTCAATGTACATGGAAGAGTGCAGAGGGACATGTAGTACCCCATCGCACCTTCAGGGAAAGAAAACATCATAATAAATAATTAGGATATGTAGTAGTGACAAGTTACATCATTGATTCCAATCCATACAACTATAATGAGGCAACATGCCAACAAGTTTGGAAGGATTCCATGATGGATAAATATTAGTATGTCATGAAGAAGGATGTGTGGGAAATTTTGTTGAGACCCGAGAGGAATTCAGTGGTGACTTTAAAACTTTATATAAAATATCTACCCTCTAGCATATAGAAACATATAGAAGTACAAAGAGAGATTCATAACAAGTAAGCTCTCCTAGAAAGAGGGAGAAGACAGTAACAAGATGTTTGCTCCAGTTTTCAGCTACACTATTGTTAGATTTATTATTTCTAATGCATTCGAAATTTCACCGAGTGGATGTGAAGACCACTTTCCTAAATGGATTAATTGAGGAATAAGTTTTCATAGGACCACCTCAGGGATTTAATGTTCATAATAAGAAGTCTAACTTTTTCATACTAAGGAAGAATATTTTTCATAGACACAATAGGTACCTAGGATTTTGATGAGACTATAATATTATTGATGACTTATTTTGACATGGAAGAATTGATATGTTAGGTCCCTATATTACTAGTATAGTCCCTTATTTTTGTTAGTGTAACCCCCTTATTGTTATTATTGTACCCTTGCAACCCCCATATTTTTATTATTGTGCCCTTAAATTACTATTGTTAGGTCGGCTAGGATTACATTGTGGCCCCACTAGGATTACATTGTGGCCCCATGGACTCCTATATATAGAAAGGAGGTTTTGTAATTTGAATCATCCAAGAATTGTTCGTTCAAGTAATGTATTGAAGGTTTCCCCCTCGAAGTGGATTATTTCTAAGGCTTTGATATCTCTTTCTTCTCTTTTTCGAGCTAGTTTCACAACATTTGGTATCAGAGCTTTGATATTCTAGGGTTTCGCTGCACCAAGGAGGTCATCGTGGAAATTTCACTATAAATTGTTTTCTACGAAGGTTCAAAATCTAAAATTTTTAGAGTGCGAAGCCAAAATCCTGAGGAACATCTTCGAAAAATTTCAGAGCTTGTTTCGCAATATTTTTGGAGATATGATATGTGCAAGTTAGGTCATTTTGCAGGCTCCTAAATTTAACCTAAACAGGTCATCGTGGTATTTTCGTAATAACGTTTTTTCTAAGAAGTTTCAGAAGCTGTAATTTTCAGAGTGAGAGGCTGAAATCCTGAGGAACAACGTCACGAAATGTTAGATATTGGTTTGCAATATTTTCAAAGATATGATCTGTGGAAGTTAGGGCTTTTTGAGGCTTCAGAATTTCATCTCAAAGAGGTGATCGTGGGAAAATATTCATAGCTCTCTCTCTGAGAATCAGACTGGAATGCTGTAAAAAGTTACTGCAAGTACACGGACTGTAGTTTTTTATCTATCAATTTTAGAGCCAAAGGAGGAAACAGTGACACGTGGCAAGTCGTATAATTTTACTCTACTGAACTAGTCCAATATTGGGTCATTGTGGGAGATTGGACATAACTTTGCCTTGAAGAATCAAAATCAGATCAGACCTGTGGCATTTGAAAGAAGCTTTAGAGGGCTACTAAAGGGCTAAATTTCAGATATTTAGGGTCCGCAATTATAGAGATAATTCAATTTCAATATCGAGCTTCGAAAAATCAAGTAAAAAGTGTGTATTTTTTTTCGAATTACATAAGTCTTGTTTGAAGAATCAAGTTGAATTGATTCCAAGGGCATATTGTAGAATAGATATCAGTATTGGATTCTAAAATGGCCCCTAAAAATAATTCAACACCCATTAAGCCTTTATAAAGCTCTACTATGACTCATGAAGACGAAGAATGCAACATGACATATCAAAATTACAAGAGCAAGTCCAACAAATTTCGCTCTCGCAAAGAGCAACAAAAAATGACATGGAAGTTTTGAATAAAGACGTGGAAAGTAAGATGGATGGTTTGAAGAAAGGCATGGAATCTAATATGGATGGTTTTAAGAATAGCATGGAATCTAAGATAGATGGCATGGAATCTAAGATGGATGGCATGGAATATAAGATAGATGGCATGGAAGCTAAGATCGATGAGAAAATGGAAAACATGAAGAATGATCTAAAAATAGACATGGAAGGTTTGACAAAGTTGATAGAAGAAATGTTTCCTAATGGTGAAAAGATAGTAGAGGAAACTCATGATGAGAACAAAATAAATGTTAATCGTGATTTCATAAAATCTAATGTTGGTGGGAAGAACCACCATATTCCAAAAATTGATATGAGGAATTTTGATGGAAAGGATCCTGTAACATGGATACTACAGATGGAGCAATATTTTGATCTCCATAACGTGCAAAACACACAAAAGGTACGCATTGCAACTTTACATTTAGAACAAAATACATTTGTATGGTATCAATGGCTTTGCTCCCGTAAAAAATTTGTCACTTGGTCAATTTTTACGGAGGAAATGACAGCACATTATGAGGATACAAAGAGCAACACCTTCTTTACCCAATTGATAAATCTCAAACAAAAGGGTTTAGTGGGGCAGCACATTGAGGACTTCCAAAAATTGAGTATAAGGGTAACTGATATTCTAGATGAACACAGGATTGATCTCTTCATAGGTACTTTAAAGGATAACATCCAACATGAAGTTTGCGTTTTGGAACCTAATTCATTGGAGAAGACATTCAAGTTGGCAAGAAAAATTTAATGTAAAATTCTGGCGACAAGGAAGCCTACCACCCACTTCTATAAAGAGGGAAATGTTGCTACTCCTAGATTTCTGCAACCTACAAGGTTGACACCACAACAATTGGAAGAAAAAGAGAAAAATGGCTTTGCTACAGTTGTGATAAAAAATACACTAAAGGTCATAAGTGTGCTAAGAAGAAATTATTTTACATAGATTGTGAAGAGGAAGAAGAAAATGAACAAGAATCTTCAAAAGAAGAGGGTATAAACCACGAACCAACCCTAGAAGAGGAAGAAATGAGTTCGACCATATCGGGTAATGCATCGACAGGAATTACCACTCCTCAAACTCTCAAGATAGAAGGACATATCAAGAAGAAAAAGGTAATAGTGTTGATTGATTCAGGTAGTACCTATAATTTTATTCATTGTAAGGTAGCCAAGGAATTGAATTGTTTCATATACCTAACACCAGAATGTCAAGTGATGGTTGCAAATGGAGGAACTATAAATTGCTCTGGAAAATGCCATAATATCAAGCTAACCATGGGGGAATATGTATTGAATGGTCCAATGCTTTCCATTCTTATGGGAGGTGTTGATGTTGTACTAGGAGTACAATGGTTACAATCTTTGGGGACGATAGCTTTTAATTTTCAAGAAATTTTCTTGAATTTTTTTTCGGAATGAAAGGAAGTCGAATTACGGGGCATCACAGGGAAGACGGAAAGATAATAAGCTCTAATGTCATGACAAAGCTTCTGAAGAAATAACAACGAGGTGTAATTACACAATTATGCGCACTAGAAGTTCCAACATCAAAATCATCTAGTTCTCCACATCTCCAAAAAGTCTTGGACAATCATTCCAAGGTGTTTGAAACTCCCAAAGGACTCCCACCTATTTGTGATCATGATCATGCTATTAATTTGATTCCAGGAAGTTTTCCTCCAAACATCAGGCCTTATAGATATCCTTATGTCCAAAAGAGTGAAATTGAACGTAGGATTGCAGAAATGTTAGAGGCTAGTATAATTCAAGCCAATAAAAGTTATTTTTCTGCTCCAATAGTATTGGTACACAAGAAGGATGGATCATGGCGCATGTTTCCGGATTATATAGAGCTCAATAAGCTCACTATTAAAGATAAATCTCCCATTCTTATGATTGATGAATTATTGGATGAATTATATGGAGAAATTTGTTTTACCAAGTTGGATCTGCCTCGTGTGGTATCATCAAATTAGAATGAAGACTGAAGACATTTCGAAACAAACATTTCGAACTCATGAGGGTCATTATGATTTTTCGGTCATGCCTTTTGGCCTTACGAATGCACCTTCTACATTTCAAGGGTCGATGAATCCAATTTATAAAACCTTCCTTAGAAAATTTGTGTTAGTATTTTTGATGATATACTAATCTATAACAGGTCTTGGAAGGATCATGTTCAACATGTCGACAGGGTGCTCAAACTATTGGAGGAGAAACAATTATATGAAAAAAAACTCCAAATGTTTCTTTGGAGTACAAGAGGTGGAATATCTGGGTCATATTGTATCTCACGAGGGTGTTAAGGTAGACCTAAAAAAATTAAATCCATTATGAATGGAAAGTCCCCATGTACCATAAAATACAAAATCTCACTTCCCAAAAATAGAAGAAAAGAGATATCAACGCCTTAGAAATAAGCTACTTCAAGGGGGCAACCTCCAATACATTACATAAATGAACAATTCTTGGATGATAAAATTTACAAAACCTCCTTTCTATATATAGGAGTCCATGTAGCCATAATGTAATCCTAGTGGGCCACAATGTAATCCTAGCCGACCTAACAATAATAATTTAAGGGCACAATAATAACAAAATGGGGTTACAAGGGTACAATAATAACAATAAGGGGTTTACACTAACAATAATAAGGGGCTATACTAGTGATATAGGGACCTAACATGCCCCTCTCCTTCAAAAAAGTGTTGTCCTCAACACTTGAGTAGCTCCGGGTGCTTCCGTATAAAATTCTCATCCTCCCATGTAGAATCTTCAGTGGGTAAGTTCTTCCACTTGATGAGATACTCTGAAATTGATCGATTCCGTAATTTTCGATTTCTTGTTTCCGTGACCGCTTCAGGTTCCAATATCATTTTTCCTTCCTCATCAAGTTCTGGCAATATTGTTTGAACTGGAAGATTTTCACCTATAACCTTCTTTAAGCATGAAACATGGAAAACTGGATGTACTCGCGAATAAGCATGAAGCTCCAATTTGTATGCCATAGTGCCAATATTTTGCAACACCTTGTAAGGACCATAGTATTTTGGCGATAATTTATTATCCTTCTTAGCTTGCTTGAGGGACATTTGTTTATATGGTTGTAGCCGTAAAAATACCCAATCTCCTACATCAAAACTTCTCTCGCTGCGATGTTGATCTGCCTGTTGTTTCATTCGATTTGTGCCAAATTCAGGTTATCCTTTAAGAGTTGGAGAACTTCTTGCTGATGCTCGATGTGATCTTCCACTGCTTGAACCTTCGAATTTTCCCTTAAAGATGATGTGATGGATGGTGGATGATATCCATAAAGTGCTATAAATGGGGTCATTTTTGCTGCAGTATGGAAGGAAGTGTTATACCACCATTCAGCAAGAGGTAACCACTTGACCCATTGTGTTTGTTT
This sequence comes from Pinus albicaulis, assembly GCA_034641835.2. NCBI lineage: Eukaryota > Viridiplantae > Streptophyta > Pinopsida > Pinales > Pinaceae > Pinus > Pinus albicaulis. Next base: position 824,523,795 of record CM076573.1, read on the forward strand.
ATCAGATACAAAACAACGAAGATATCCTTCAAAACATTTATTTACTATCTCAGTTTGACCATCAGATTGAGGATGATAAGATGAGCTATGAGCTAATTGAGTACCCAAACAAGAAAATAACTTCGTCCAAAAATTTCCAGTAAAAATGGGATCTCTGTCGCTCACAATAACCCTTGGGCTTCCATGTAGCTTTTGAATTCTGTCCATAAATGTAGTAGCAACTGTACTTGCTTAAAATGGATGAGATAATGCACAAAAGTGTGCATACTTGGTAAGTCTATCAACTACCACCATGATGACACTCTTTCCTTCGGACTTAGGTAAACCTGTGATAAAATCCATTGAAATCTCCTCCCGACGTTGACTTGGAATGGATAAATGTTGTAGAAGCCCTCGGGTCTTAATTTTCTCGACTTTATTCTGCTGGAAAACCAAACATTCCACCACAAAATTTTGAATATCAAATTTAAGGCCATCCCAAAAAAATTCTTTCTTCACCCTGTGGTAAGTTTTTAAAAATCCCGAGTGTCCTCCTAAAGGAGAAGTGTGCAATTCCAGAAGAATCTTTTGTTTTAGTTGGGAATCCTTACAAAGATATAAGCGATCTTTGTACCATAAGGAATCATTTTTCCAACTAAATGTACTAGATGTACTAGGATCTTGCTGCAACTTTTGAATGAGTGTCCATACATCTTTGTCCTTCTTCCATTCATCTCTTGCTTCGGTTATCCAATCTGGTTGGATAATAGAAATGGCACAAAGCAATGCTTCCACCTCTTCATTCTTTCTTGAGAGTGCATCTGCAACAACATTAAGCTTTCCTTTTTTGTAGATTATTTTAAATTCATAACCCAACATCTTTGTGACGCATTTTTGCTGCTCTTCTGAAGATAGTCTTTGTTCCAAAAAGTGTTTAAGACTATCATGATCAGTTTTTACCTTGAAGTGTCTTCCCATTAGGTAAGTTCGCCATTTCTTTAGTGCATGCAGTATTGCTAACATTTCCTTCTCATAAATAGGTTTCTGTAAATACTTTTCTTTGATTGGACGACTTTCAAAAGAAATGGGTCTTCCTTCTTGCATTAAAACAACACCAATTCCATTTCCTGAGGCATCACATTCCATAATAAAGGTTTTTGTGAAGTCTGGCGTAGCTAAGACTGGTGCTAGGCACATTGCCTCTTTAAGATGTTCAAACGCCTTAGTTGCTTCAGGAGTCCGTGAAAATGCATCTTTCTTCAATAATGTTGTTAGAGGTTCTACTATTCTCCCATAATTCTTAACAAACTTGCGATAATACCCTGTTAACCAGATAAATCCGTGCAACTGCTTTATGGTTGTGGGGAATTTCCATTCCTTAATGGCTTTAATTTTGTTAGGGTCTACCTTAACACCCTCGTGAGATACAATATGACCCAGATATTCCACCTCTTGTACTCCAAAGAAACATTTGGATGTTTTTGCATATAATTGTTTCTCCCGCAATAGTTTGAGCACCCTGTCAACATGTTGAACATGATCCTTCCAAGACTTGCTGTAGATTAGTATATCATCAAAAAATACTAGCACAAATTTTCTAAGGAAGGGTTTGAAAATGGAATTCATCAACCCTTGAAATGTAGAAGGTGCATTGGTAAGGCCAAAAGGCATGACCAAAAATTCATAATGACCTCATGAGTTCGAAATGCTGTTTTTGGAATATCTTCAGTCTTCATTCTAATTTGATGATATCCTGAACGAAGATCCAACTTGGTAAAATAAATTGCTCCATGTAATTCATCCAATAATTCATCAATCGCAGGAATGGGAAATTTGTCTTTAATGGTGAGCTTATTGAGCTCCCTATAATCCGGACACATTCGCCATGATCCATCCTTCTTGTGTACCAATACTACAGGAGCAGAGAAAGAACTTTGACTAGGTTGAATTATACCCGCCTCTAACATTTATGCAATCATACGTTCAATTTCGCTTTTTTGGAAGTAAGGATATCTATAAGGCCTGATGTTTGGAGGAACACTTCCTGGAATCAAATGAATAGCGTGATCATGATCACGAATAGGTGGGAGTCCTTTGGGAGTTTCAAACACCTTGGAATGATTGTCCAAGACGTGTTGGAGATCTGCAGAAATAGATGATTTTGATGTTGGAACTTCTAGTGAGCATAATTGTGCAATTACGCCTCGCTGTTCTTTCTTTAGAAGCTGTGTCATGACATTAGAGCTTATTATCCTTCCTGGCTTCCCCGCAATACCCCGTAATTCAACTTCCTTTCCTTCTGAAAAAAATTTCAAGAAAAGTTCTTGAAAATTAAAAGCTACCGTCCCCAAAGATTGTAACCATTGTATTCCTAGTACAACATCAGCACCTCCCATAGGAATGGAAAGCATTGGACTAGTCAATACATATTCCCCCATGGTTAGCTTGATATTATGGCATTTTCCAGAGCAATTTATAGTTCCTCCATTTGCAACCATCACTCGACATTCTGGTGCTGGGTATAGGAAACAATTTAATTCCTTGGCTACCTTACAATGAATAAAATTATGGGTGCTACCTGAATCAATCAACACTATTACCTTTTTCTTCTTGATTTGTCCTGGTATCTTGAGAGTTTGAGGAGTGGTAATTCCTGCCAGTGCATTACACGATATGGTCGGATTCATTTCTTCCTCTTCTAGGGTTGGTTCCTGGTGTATATCCTCTTCTTGCTCATTTTCTTCTTCCTCTTCACAATCTATGTAAAATAATTTCTTCTCAGCACACTTATGACCTTTAGTGTATTTGCTATCACAACTATAGCAAAGCCCTTTTGCTCTTTTTTTCTTCCAATTGTTGTGGTGTCAACCTTGTAGGTTGTGGAAATCTAGGCGTAGCAACACTTCCTTCTTTATAGAATTGAGTGGTAGGCTTCCTTGTCGCCATAATTTTACATTCAACTTTTTTTGCCAACCTGAATGCCTTCTCCAATGAATCAGGTTCCAAAACATGAACTTCATGTTGGATGTTATCCTTTAGAGTACCTATGAAGAGATCAATCCTGTGTTCCTCTGGAATATCAGTTACCCTTATATTCAATTTTTGGAAGTCCTCAATGTGCTTCTCCACTAAACCCTTTTGTTTGAGATTTATCAATTGGCTAAAGAAAGTGTTGCTCTTTGTATCATCATAATGTGCTATCATTTCCTCCGTAAAAATTGACCAAGTGACAATTTTTTTACGGGAGCAAAGCCATCGATACCATACAAATGTATTTTGTTCTAAATGTAAAGTTGCAATGCGTACCTTTTGTGTGTTTTGCACATTATGGAGATCAAAATATTGCTCCATCTGTAGTATCCATGTTACAAGATCCTTTCCATCAAACTTCCTTATATCCATTTTTGGAATATGGTGGTTCTTCCCGCCAACATTAGAGTTTATGAAATCACGATTAACATTTATTTTGTTCTCATCATGAGGTTCTTCTACTATATTTTTGCCATTAGGAATCATTTTTGGTTTTAAACTTGTCATCAAGCCTTCCATGTATGCTTTTAGATCATTCTTCATTTTTTCCATGTTGTCTTTCATGTCATCCATCTTAGCTTCCATGCCCACTTCCATGCCATCCATCTTAGCTTCCAAACCATTCATCTTAGCTTCCACACCTTTCTTCAAACCATCCATCTTAGTTTCCATGCCTTTCTTCAAAACTTCCATTTTATTTTTTGTTGTTCTTTGTGAGAGTGAAATTTGTTGCACTTGCTCTTGTAATTTTGATATGTCATGTTGCCATTCTTCGTCTTCATGAGTCATAGTAGAGCATTCTAAAGGCTTAATGGGTGTTGAATTCTTTTTAGGGGCCATTTCGACCCAATATTGATATCTATTTCCCAATAGGAAGCCCTTGCAATCAATTCAACTTGATTCTTCAAACAAGACTTATGCAATTGAAAAAAATGTACACCTTACTAGCTTTGGAGAGCTCGATATTGAAAATTGTAATTATCTCTCTGATTACGTATCTTCAATATCTGAAATTCAGCATCGAATTAGCTCCCTTGAATTCTCTTTTTTGAATGCCACAGTTCTCGACCTCGATTTTGATTTTCCAAGAAAATTTGTGTCCCAATCTCCCACGGACTCCACCAGGACCTGCTCAAGAGAGCTTAACTTGTACGATTCTTGATTTTCCACGTGTCACTGTTTCATCCTTTGTCTCTAAAATTGATAGAAAAGAAACTACAGTCTGTGTAATTGCGACCACTTTTTACGGCACTCCAATCCGATGCCCAGAGAGAGAGTTATTGAACTTTTCCCACGATCACCTCTTTGAGATGCAATTCAGGAGCCTGAAAAAGAACTACCTTCCACAGATCATATCTCCCAAAATATTGTGAACTAAGTTCTAAAATTTTTGGAAAACTTCCCAGATTTCGTACTGTACCATATGAATTTATGTGGGTAACTTCCCAAACCTTCGCAGGAAAAATTATAGCGAAATGCCACGATGACCGTTTAGAGCCTCAAAATACCTAATCACAGATCATATCTCCTAAAATATTTTCGACCAAGCCTAAAATTTTAGAAGATATTCCTCGTGATTTTCGTTTCTCGCACCCTAAAAAACTTAGCTTCTCGAACCTCGTAGGGACACAACGATGGTGAAAATGCCACGTATGACCACATAAAGAAACTTATAGAATCCAAAGTTTCGATACCAAATGTTGTGTAACCAGCTCCAAAAATAGAAGAAAGAGATATGAACGCCTTAGAAATAAGCCACTTCGAGGGGGAAACCTCCAATACATTACATAAATGAACAATTCTTGGATGATACAATTTACAAAACCTCCTTTCTATATATAGGAGTCCATGGGGCCATAATGTAATCCTAGTGGGCCACAATGTAATCCTAGCCGACCTAACAATAATAATTTAAGGCACAATAATAACAAAATGGGGGTTACAAGGTCAATAACAATAAAGGGGTTACACTAACAACAATAAGGTACTATACTTGCACATAGGGATCAACAATAAAGAAGTTGCAAGGATTTTTGGTTTAACAGGGTATTATCGCAAGTTTGTTAAGAATTATGGGAGAATGTCAGCACCTCTAAGAACATTATTGAATAAAGATGCATTTTCATGGACTCCTAAAGCAACTAAGGCCTTTAAACATCTTAAAAAGGCAATGTACCTAGCACCAGTCTTAGCTACGCCAAACTTCACAAAACCCTTTATTGTGGAATGTGATGCCTTAGGAAATGGAATTGGTGTTGTCTTAATGCAAGAAGGAAGACACATTGATTTTGAAAGTCTTCCAATCAAAGGGAAGTATTTACAGAAATGTATTTATGAGAAGGAAATGTTAGCAATGCTACATGCACTAAAGAAATGGTGACCTTACCTAATGGGATGACATACACTTGCAAATGACTGTGATAGTCTTAAACACTTTTTGGAACAAAGACTATCTTTAGAAGAGCAGCAAAAATGGGTCACAAATATGTTGGGTTATGACTTTGAAATAATCTACAAAAAAGGAAAGCTAAATGTTGTTGCAGATGCACTCTCAAGAAAGAATTAAGAGGTGGAAGCATTTCTTTGTGCCATTTCTATTATCCAACCAGATTGGATAACCGAAGTAAGAGATGAATGGAAGAAGGATGAAGAAGTGTGGACACTCATTCAAAAGTTGTAGAAAGATACTAGTACATCTGATACATTTAGTTGGAAAAATGATTCCTTATGGTACAAAGATCGCTTATATCTTTGTAAGAATTCCCAACTAAAACAAAAGATTCTTTTGGAATTGCATACTTCTTTAGAGGACACTCTCAGATTTTTAAATCTTCTACTTCATAAGGTGAAGAAAGAATTTTTGGGATGGCTCAATTCTGATATCTTCAAAGTTTGTATGAATGTTTGGTTTGTTGCCAGAAGTTGTTGCCAGAATAAAGGAGACAGTGAAGAATAAAGGAGACAATTAAGACCCTGAGACTTCTACAACCTTTATCCATTCCAAGTCAACGTTGGGAGGAGATTTCAATGGATTTTATCACAGATTTACTGAAGTCCGAAGGCAAGAATGTCATCATGGTGGTAGCTGATAGACTTACCAAGTATGCACACTTTTGTGCATTATCTCATCCATTTAAAGAAAGTACAGTTGCTACTACATTTATGGACACAATTCAAAAGCTACATGGAAACCCAAGGGTTATTGTGAGCGACAGAGATCCCATTTTTACCGGAAATTTTTGGATGGAGTTACTTTGCTCTTGTACCATTAGCCTTCCAGTATCCTCTTCCCCTTTATCATCCTCAATCATAGTCAAAATGAGATAGTAAATAAATGTTCGGGAGGAATATGTTTCATGTTTTGCATTCGATAGAAACACAATGGGTCGAAGTGGTTACCTCAGTCGACTTGCATAACACTCTTCCATACTACAACAAAAAATGACCCCATTTCTTATGGAACTTAAGTGGATATCATCCACCATCCATCACATCATCTTTAAGAGAAAATTCTAAGGTTCAAGCAGTGGAAGATAACATCGAGCATCAACAACAAGTTCTCCAAATCTTAAAGGGTAATCTAAATTTGGCACAAAATCGAATGAAACAAAAAGCATATCAACATTGTAGCGAGAGAAGTTTCGATGTAGGCGACTGAGTATTTTTACGGCTACATCCATACAAAAAAATGTCCCTCAAGCAAGCTAATAAGGATAATAAATTATCGCCAAAGTACTATGGTGCTTACAATGTGTTGCAAAAGATTGGTACTATGACATACAAATTGGAGCTTCCTGCTTCGTCTCGAGTGCACCCAATTTTCCATGTTTCATGCTTAAAGAAGGTTATAGGTGAGAATCTTCAGCTCAAACAATATTGCTGTAGGAACTTGATGAGATGAAAATCATATCAGGAATCAAGTCATTACTTTAAAACAAGAAATTGACAACTATGACTGATCAATTTAGTATCTCATCAAGTGGAAGAATTTTACCATCAAGATCTTCATACGGAGTGATGAGAATTTCCATACGTACACTCAGACACTAAGCGTTGAGGACAACACTTTTTTGAAGGAGAGGGGCACAATAGTCCCCATTAGTATAGTCCCTTATTTTTGTTAGTGTAACCCCCTTATTGTTATTACTATCCCCTTGTAACCCCCATATTGTTATTATTGTGCCCTTAAATTATTATTGTTAGGTCGGCTAGGATTACATTGTGGCCCCATGGACTCCTATATATAGAAAGGAGGTTTTTTAATTTGAATCATCCAAGAATTGTTCATTCATGTAATGTATTGGAGGTTACCCCATCGAAGTGGCTTATTTCTAAGGTGTTGATATCTCTTTCTTCTCCTTTTGGAGATGGTTTCACAACATGATATTGGAAGTAATATTTTCTTTCATGATGGAGGGAGAAGTCAGGATTACCACAAGAAGCCTTACTTAAGTGTTAAAGGAAAATGACCTCAAAATTTGAGGTAAAGGATCTAACTCTGGTGCATTAATTCCTTGTTCAAGGGAAGTATAATATTGAGATCCTTCAGATGATTTTTATGCTATAGGCTCAAAGACAAGAGATATATAAGAACAATATGCCCTCTCTTAGTGGACCATGTAAGACAAGGAATATTCTTCAGTAACTAGGAAACAATAGTGGCAGAGGGAGCAGCCAGTATTTCCATAGAAGGATCTATTTTTGTGTCAGAGAGAGACCCAGGCAAGGTGACTAGAAATTAGCTTTAGTTATGGATCTTGTAAATAAATCCATCTATTGATGGTTTATCCAAGGCATGAAATTTGATCGGCCATGTAATGAGGTACCAACATGGTACAATCAGTTATGGATTGAGATATGTCTCAAATGATTAAGTAAAATTGTTGGGATATATAGATTATGATTGAGAAAGGAGTCTCAAAGATAAGAATAACACATCAACATGTTGCTTCATTTTGAGCTCTGCAGATAGAAGACATTTTTCACACTCAACACTACATAGACTAAGTATATTGAAGCTAGTTTGGAAATTTCCGAAGTAATGTGGCTTCAAAATTTGCTCCTATTATTGTCTGACCATGTGTAGGAGATGATCTTGATGAAAGGTCAAAGCTCATTGAGATCAAGTACCAAGACATGGTATAGAAAGGATTAGTCTAGCTCTGATAATTGTATTTAGATGAGAAAATTTCTAACATTCTCAAATGAATCTGTCCCGGGACAAAGTTTTATTACTACAAGGACAAGTTTAGAGTGGTTGAGAATGTTTCCCTTAGTTAGAGGGAGTTTTGATTTTTTATATTAATATAATGTTCCCAATTAGCCATAGCTACTTGGAACATTATAATTACTCCATTTTTGAAATAAGAAGTAAGAAACACAATAAAATCTATCCCAGTGTGAAAAGGGATTGAGGTAGGAGGATAAAATAAAGCCTCTTGAGTGTGAAGAGGAGCAAAATTAAGGAGCTCGCTATAGTTGACCAAGTCAACCAGTGCTGTCAAAAGGGAGGGAAAGCCACTAGGGCAGCGCAGTTTTGAAGGAGGAAGCTTCTCAAGGAAGCTACATCACCAATGTGTGGGGCCCGGGATGGAGAAGCTCACTTGGAATAAAAAGGAAGGGATATTAGCAAGGGAATTCATTCATTCATACTTCTTGTTTCAGTCTTATGACTGATTGCAAGCTTCAGCTATTTAGCCGGAGTTGCAGCACTGTTTAGTGCAAGAGTTCTCATGCGGGAATTCTAGTTCCATTGTTGTTGTAGTTGATTGGGAGATTCAAGGGGGAGATATTGAGTTCCATTCTCATTATATATATTGAGGAAGCCATCCTCTAACCTTGACAGCACAGTCACTCCTGGTGAGTGCGTTATTTCTGCAGTAGCTGCAGTAGCTGGGGTTGTATCTACCCATTTGAGCTTATTCCAAGGGAGGAGGAGGTGATTTCAGCTCCATGAGTTCTATTGTGGAAGGTCTTGAGCCTATTCTTGTATTGTGTGTCCTTATTTGAGCATATCAGATATTTATCAATACAGAGTTGCTGGGTACAACGTTATTTTCTGCAGAACTGTATTTTGTGTTACTATTTTGCTGGAAACCTGTGCCGGGAGGTTCCAATGTGTTTGTAAAAGAGGTAAATCCTCTAATTTCTGATCTTATAATGAATGAAATCTCTATATATATTTTATTCCATCTATTACTGTAGTTTACATAATAAGAATAATGTTGTTGCTGCCTCCGGCATTTCTATTTTATGATGTACTGGGGTTATGATGCCTTTTTCTACATTTGAGTTGGGGAGATCTGTTTATTGTAGCTAAAGTTATTTTTTTATGATGCCATTCCATATTTAGGCCATATACAACATATTATTGAGGATCAAAGCCCTAGACAATGTTATTCTTACACTGGTTTCCTTATAAAGCGTCCCCACTGAGGATATTGTTGAAATTCCTGAAAATGAATATTACATTGGTATCAGAGCTCTACTCTTGGCTCAGCTTGTGGAGGGGGGGGGGGGATATTTCTCTTTAGCATGGAGAAGGAATACATCTCAAGGCTCGTACTTCAAACCCTGCAGAATATTGCAAGGGATCTCAAGGAGACGAGGCAGGAAGAAGACTCTTTAGGGTTTTCCCCTAAGGCAAGTACCAGCACTGCAAATGGCATGGGAAATTCAAATCCATCACAACACTCCACCATGCCTTCATTTTTAACTAAAGGAGATAAGGAGGGTTCTCTAGGAGAATATTTTGAAGAATATGAGCTCCAGTCTCGAAGGTTCAAGGAGCACCTGAGCTTTCAGGAGTTTTGCCGGATCAAGGATGGAAGGAGGAATGATTCTAATAAAAGGGAAGGTAACTTGATGCAGGGATCAGCCCTACAGCACATTATGGTGGGGTTCTTCTTGCCCACATTTGATGGGACATCTAAGCACACAGCAAAGGCATGGGTAGAGAAGTTGGACACATTCTTCCAGCTTCACAAGGTTTCTGAAATGGAAGCTATCAAGATAGCTACGTTGCATATAGAAAGGGAGGCTCAATACTGGTGGTTTCATGGAATAACCACACTTGGGCATCATCATATCACTTCATACTCAGCTTTCACCAAGAAGCTAGTGGAGAGATTTGATCCAAGGGATCCGGAAGCCCACTTTGCTAAGATAACCAAACTCAAGCAAGAGGGAGATCTTGAGGATTATATTGCTGAGTATCTACAGCTTTCAGTGATGGTCTCCAAACTCACTATGAGTGGGAAGGTATGCATGTTTTTGAATGGGATGGCTGAACCATTACAAGGGTTGGTCAAGTTTACAAAACCAACTACAGTCCTTGAAGCAGTGGAGAAAGCTAGAGATCTACAACACATCTTGCCTAGGGCAAGAACCTTTTTACAGCAGAAATCCCATTCAAGGCCAAGGGAGACACTCCCTGTTCAGGAATTGGAGGAGAAATGTGTTATAGGGGAAGCACATCCTATGAAGACCTTCTCCAAGAAGGATGCCAAAACTATACAACCCATAGAAGACTTTGCTCCAAGAGGAGGAGTTGTTGTAGCGTTAAGAGGGGTCCCAAAATATCTAACCTTGAGAGTAAGAGGCACCATCATGGGGCAAATATTTTCTGTATTGATAGATAGCGGAGCCACTCACAATTTTATTGATGCACTGCTGGTACACAAGAGAGGAATTCGCGTGGAGGAGTTTGAGGGATTTTCAGTTTTGGTCCCAGGAGCCATGACTCTACAATGTGCCAAGTGTGTTCCAGCGCTGACCATTACTATGGGTACCTATACCTTGATAGAACACTTCTTTGTGGTAGATATTCCAGACACCAATGTCATATTGGGAGTCTAGTGGTTAGTCACTCTTGGGAGAGTTACTACTAACTGGAGAACTCTGGAGATGGAATGGAATAGAGGAGAGGATGGCTAGCAACAAAATATCAAGGGTATGAACACATATCCTCCTCAGGTTGTTTTAGCACATAGGATTGAGGCAGATCTGCGTAGAGGAGACATTGCATGGGTAGTGGAGCTGCATGTATTCGAGGTGAAGAGCAAGGACACATTGGTGCATCCAGATGTTCAATCCCTTTTGGACCTGTATTCTACAGTATTTGGAGATATCCCACTAGGGAGACCTCTTGACCGAGGGTTTGAACACACCATTGAGTTGGAACAAGGGGTAAAATCAGTGATCACCACTCCTTATAGACATCCTAAGGCCTATAGGGATGAGATTGAAAGAGCTATCTAAGAGCTGCTAGCACTCAGGCACATATGGCCTAGTACTAGTCCTTTTGCTTCCTCGGTGGTTTTGGTAAAGAAGAATGATGGCACATTGAGGATGTGCATCGATTATAGGGCCTTGAACAAGAAGAATTTTAAGAACAGGTACCCTATACCCAGGATCAATGAACTCATGGATGAGCTAAGGGGATCCAAATATTTCTCCAAGATTGATTTGAGGTCCAGGTACTGTCAAATCAAGTTGAGGGAGCAAGATACCCCCAAGACAACGTCCAGATGTCACTATGGGAATTTTGAGCTTTTGGTAATGCCCTTTGGATTGAATAATTCCCTAGAAACTTTCCAATCCTATATGAATCATATCTTCCGGGGTCATTTGCGGATTTTTTTATTGGTCTTCTTTGATGATATTCTGATCTACAGCCACACTTGGGAGGAGCACTTGCATCATATTCAGACAGTCTTGCATATCCTCAAGGAGCATCAATTCTATGCCAAGCTCTCCAAATGTGAATTTGGCCTCACAGAGATGTTTTATTTGGGGCATATCATAGGGATGGATGGAGTAAGGGTACATGAGGAGAAGATTCAAGCTATCAGAGATTGGCCTGAACCTAGGAATGTGACAGAACTCAGAGGGTTTGTAGGCATATGCACATATTACCAAAATTTTGTGAAAGGGTTCTCACAACTAGCAGCACCACTTACAGACTTGAAAAAGAAGGGGGATTTCTAGTGGACACCCACAGTGCAGAGGGCTTCTGATAGGCTCAAAGAGGTAATGAGTAGTTGTCTTTTTTTGGTTTTACCTAACTTTTCTCAGCCTTTTGTGTTATAATGTGATGCATCAGGTGAAGGTATTGGGGTAGTCTTGATGCAAGGAGGGCATCATATAGCCTTTGAGAGTAGAAAGTTGCTCTCTCATGAGAAGCTATACCCCATCTATGATAAAGAAATGTTGGCTATCATGCATGCATTAGCCAAATTTTTGCAATATTTGGTGGGGAATAAGTTCAAGGTGAAGACTGATCACAACAGCCTTAGATTCTTTCTTGAACTGAGGCAGCTTCAGGAAATACAACAGAAGTGGGTGAGAAAAATCCATGCCTATGACTTTGACATAGAATATGTCAAGGGGAAGAGCAATATAGTAGCTGATGCACTTTCCAGGAGGCCTACAGCACTGTCCTTGAGGGGCATGGACGGAAATTGGAAGGCTCAACTTTTAGTTGAGTACTCCAAATATGACTTTGCATGTGGGATACTTGATGGGGTGGTACCAGATGAGAGATTTAGAGTGATGGATGAGGTTATATATTACAAGGATCAGTTTTACTTGGCTAAGAATTCTAAGCTCAAGGAGAAGATCTTAGTGGCCTCACATGATTCCCCACTTTCCGGGCATCAAGGTTTCGCAAAAACTTACAGATCTATCAAGGAGATATTCTCGTGGAAGTGTCTCAAGGAGGATGTGCTTCGGCAGGTCAAGGAATGTACCACTTGCCAACAGAATAAGGGAGAGCACACTTATCCTGCTGGGTTGTTACAACCACTACCTATTCCGGATGGGAAGTGGGAAAGCATCTCTATGGACTTCATCACCGGCTTACTGACAGTGTAGGGTAAGGATTGTATCTATGTTGTTGTTGATAGAATAACAAAGTATGCTCATTTCTTTGCCATCTCTACACATTATACTACTTCAAAGGTAGTTGAAATCTTCTTCAGAGATGTATTTAGACTCCACGGTCTCCCTAGGACCATAGTGAGTGATCAGGACAGCTACTTCATGGGTGGCTTTTGGTAGGAAATTTTCTGATTAGTGGGAACTGATTTGACCCCCAACACCAGTTATCACCACCAAACTGATGGGCAGACTGAGCTATTGAAGAAGTGGCTAGAAGGCTACTTGAGAAACTATGTGGCTGGGTAGAAGAAAGCTTGGTTGCGATGGCTCTACTTGGGGGAATATTTTTACAACACTACTCACCATATCTCTATTGGCATGACAACATTTTGAGCCTTCTATGGATATGAGGCACTTTCATTTTCCAATGTTATGTTTGGGGCAAGTAAAGCTCCAAGGGAAAAATATTGGATCCAAGAGAACCAGGACATACTCAGGGCCCTCAAAGATAACATTGCCATTGCTCAAGACCAGCAGAAGATGTATGCAGACTGTGGTCAGATAGAGAGAGAGTTTGAGGTGGGGGATCTTGTCTACCTACGCCTTCAGCCTTACAAACAATCCACACTCAAGGTGAAGGGAGTTGAAAATCTCAAACCACATTTCTATGGGCCATACAAGGTGAACAGATGTGTCAGAAGGGTATCCTATGAGCTGGAGCTTCTTAAGAGGAGAAAGATCCACAATATCTTCCATGTATCTTGCCTCAAGAAGGCCATTGCGAGGAATGTAGTTGCCAACTTGAAACTTCCCCCTACTAATGATGAGGGTCATTTGATCTTGCAGCCAGAAGTAATCCTAGACACAAGGGAGAGGAAGTTGAGAAACAGAGTCATCAAAGAATATCTAATTCGATGGAGGAATCTACAGATGAGGATGCCACTTGGGAAGGGGAGAAGATCTTTTAGCATCCTTATTTACTGTTTCTTGTGGGCAAGAAACTTTTGAGCGGGGAGGACTGTAATGTTCCAAATTAGCCATAGCTACTAGGAACATTATAATTACTCCATTTTTGAAATAAGAAGTAAGAAACACAATAAAATCTATCCCAGTGTGAAAAGGGATTGAGGTAGGAGGATAAAATAAAGCCTATTGAGTGTGAAGAGGAGCAAAAGTAAGGATATAGCTATAGTTGACCAAGTCAACCAGCGTTGTCGAAAGGGAGGGAAAGCCACTAGGGCAGTGCAGTTTTGAAGGAGGAAGCTTCTCAAAGAAGCTACATCACCAATGTGTGGGGCCCGGGATGGAGAAGCTCACTTGGAATAAAAAGGAAGGGATAGTAGCAATGGAATTCATTCATTCATACTTCTTGTTTCAGTCTTATGACCGATTGCAAGCTTCAGCTGTTTAGCCGGAGTTGCAGCACTATTTAGTGCAGGAGTTCTCATGTGGGAATTCTAGTTCCATTGTTGTTGTAGTTGATTGGGAGATTGAAGGGGGAGGTCTTGAGTTCCATTCTCATCAGATATCTTGAGGAAGCCATCCTCTAACCTTTACAGCATAGTCACTCCCAGTGAGTGCGTTATTTCTGCAGTATCTTCAATAGCTGGGGTTGTATCTACCCATTTGAGCTTATTCCAGGAGAGGAGGATGTGATTTCAGCTCCATGAGTTCTATCGTGGAAGGTCTTGAGCATATTATTGTATTTTGTGTCCTTATTTGAGCATATCAGATATTTCTCAATACAGAGTTGTTGGGTACAACGTTATTTTCTGCAGAACTATATTTTGTGTTACTATTTTGCCGGAAACCCTTGCCGGGAGGTTCCAATGTGTTTGTAAAAGAGGTCAATCCTCTCTTTTTTTATCTTATAATGAATGATAGTTCCAGATATATGTTATTCCATCTATTTCTGTAGTTTACATAATAATAATAACGTTGTTTCTGCCTCTGGCATTTCTATTTTATGATGTACTGGGGTTATGATGCCTTTTTGTACATTTGAGTTGGGGAGATCTGTTTATTGTAGCTGGAGTTATTTGTTTCTAATTCCATTCCATATTTAAGCCATGTACAACATATTATTGAGGATCCAGGCCCTAGACAACGTTATTCTTGCACTAGTTTCCTTATACAGTGTCCTTACTGAGGATATTGTTGAAATTCCTGAAAAGGAATATTACAATTAAGGAGTATTTTCCCTCCCAAGGTCAAGTATTTTGATAGGTAAAGGGTATTTTCCAAGGGCCATGTAATGTGCCTAGGGAGATTGTTCCAATAGCATCAAGGTCCAAAGTGCTCCCATGATTAGGGGTTAGCTAACCATATTGTGAAGGGTTACTTTACTAGGGGGTAAGGGAGTTCCTCAAGCATCAAGAAAGTGTTTTATCATTAAATATAATGTTCCAACATGAGGGAATTGTAAATTATCCCAAGGTTTCACCATTGGTTCCTGGAGATGATCGGGTTTTAAGTGACAACTTGGATAGTTGGTGACCTACGACTAGTATTACTTTATCAAAGGGGTGCCTATCCATATCGCCAAAGGTTATTTGGCTAGTGGGTGATCAGATCCATTTGAAAATTTGATTTTTCTAGTGGTAACTAGATCCTTTGCATGATACTTTCCACATGGTTTTGGAATAGGACATAAGGTGGATATATTCATCAAAATAGTTCAACTTATTCAGTTTTTTTGGTGGATGGAGAAAATTTTCAACAAAGAGATAATATAAATAATTTAAAGTGAATACCTCCCTAGCTAAGAGAGATTGTTGATTTTTAGGTAGTTATGAGAAGTACTCCCCATCTGCACAAGTATGATCACAAGTAGGCTTGTTGGGCTTGGTGATGTCCCTTAGTATTCCAACAAGGATGATGAATCTATTGAGGGAATTGACTTTAACTATCAACCCAGGGTTCATAAAAACTTAAGAGGTATCAATATTATATGTACAATAGGAAATATATTCTACTTAGTTTGATTTGATGCACAGAAGAGAAGTCAATATGGATAAATACCACTATAATATAGGAAATTCTTATAAAATTAAATAGACAATAAATATATCTATTATAATTTGAAAGAAAGAAAAAAACTGAAATAAACCATATTAAATTGCAAAAACTTGAATGATAGAAAGAAAACCTTAATTTAATTTTCAAGAATCTAAATGACAGAATGTAATTATACTTTGTTTTGTAGAAAGTAAACTTATGCTATTATAGGAACGCAAATGACTAAAGTAAACCCTATTATACTTGCAAGAAGAGAAAGCATATACTTCAAAATTTTTGAAGACCATAAATCCTACTTTATGGTGCATAACAAATCAAATACATAGAAAAAGAAGCAAACCCTAATTATAGGAAGGAAACTACAACTTTGAAGTAAAAGTTCCTAACAGGTCTATAATCGTCTAAATTTCATCTTCAAGGTTTAATTGGTTTTTTCCAATTCTTAGGGATGATGTACAAACCTATGGTACAATTTTGGAGGTGTTTTAAGGAAATCTATGTATTATTATAGGATACCATGTTTTGCTACAGGAAATGTCTGGGAGCCACTTTATGAAGTCTAAGAGTGTTTTGAAGAGTGGAAAATGTGGTTGAAGGTTGTTTAAGGGCCAATGTTACTTTACCAAGATCAGACACACTCAATGAACCAACTTATGCAGGTAGGAAACAAGACTGGGGGTTTCCATTAGCTCAGTTTAGCTTAGTGGAAGTTTGTAGAGATGTAGAGCAACACGTGAAAATTTGACGATGTATATGATCCAAGTGCATGAAAACAATAATATTTTAAGCTATGAAGCAATCCCATTCATATACAATAAAAGTGCATGTCTATTGATAAAATAAATATGTTTAAACGACTTCCAACTACTAATTACATAAATTAAAATAACAGTGGAAAGGGTGGACTGGATTTATAATGATAATTACTATTCCATGATTCATGAAGGAAACTATTTTTGTGCTTATTAGAAAAGGATACATAACCAAACATCAATAATGAGCTCACTTATAAACCCTGCAAAGAAAATGTGTTCCTTAGAAATATGACTTGCATAAAATCACTACTACTACACAAAATGCATGAAAGGAAATGTACATTAAGGGGCTTGAGAAATTGGGTGGGGCTTTAACCTAAGGATACTTAGGTACCTTTAGAAGAAAATTAGAATGAGAACAATGAAATACTTTCAATTAATTTTGAAAGTGTTCATACATGAAACATAACAACTGAAGTGATAGGGATGAGACTTTTTTTGACAATGACTACCCTTCTCTAGAGTTAAAATCCATATTGATATGTTAAGGCTCTTTATTTATGTAAAAGAAATTCGAGGGGAAACCTCATTGAACATAGGATTTCTTCCTTCCAAAATCCCTAAAAATGTAGGTCTAGCTCCCTAGTGTTCTCGCAACCACATCGAACTTGTAAATGTCCATGATCCAATCTAGTTTCCATTATCCTATAGCTAGGAAAATGCCTTCATAATCCTCTTATGCAAGTCTCCAATGTGATATGCAAAATAAATATTCAATATCTTGCACATTTAATGCATTAGGAATATAGGATTTAGAAAATACCTCTTAACCTTCCTCAGAACATAGTATAGTTTCAAAAAGGCATTATCAAATGCACAAGGAAAGGTTAAATATGTCAAAGGATGGATAGATGGGCCTTAAGTTATACCTATTTGGGAGGCCAATCATAATGCATATTGAAAATGTTTCTCATCCTCTCTGCAACCTAGTCATTTAGTTACACCTAATTCATTTTCCAAATGGCTTCCTCGACATCCCAAGTTATCTCTGAAGGAGTGGCCTCCTATGGATGAAATCCTACTTTCTCCTTAATCTCTGTTGAATCCCTTCTTTCTTATGCCCAAACCTTATTCTCTTGTAGGCCCAATAGTAGAGAGGGACTGAACTTGATTCCAATCGAATGGAATCGCATCCTCTGGCCTATTCTTTGTATATAGGTGTTCATGATAATACATTCCTAAACCTATCTGGTGAAGGATATTCCCTTATTCTGAATCTATGTGGAAAAGTGTGACAACTTCTTTGGCATGCTTTCCATATTTCATCTCCCAAAAATATTAAAGTATTTTCAAAATGAATAATTTCTTGCTTTTGTTTTTTTTTTTAAACAATTTCCATCATTAGATCTTCTACTATGAGTCTATGGTTATCAATTGCGAGACAACGGGCTAGAAGTTCTACCCTAATCCAAAGTGGATCTTCTATCTCTTTGGCCATGTTTCTCTTGATCCCTCCTGCCCTAGTTTCCTCATGGGTTAACCATGAGCCTAAAACAATTAGTTTCACGTCACCTAGTTAAGAATTAGAATTACAGGAATTTTGAGGTCTAAAATGGGCCTCCTAAGGATATTATAAAATAATATTGGAAATAATAAAATAAGATTAGATTACATCATCAAATTTTAGAGGGGAAAAAGAAAAACTACTTTTTCAACTCGTATTTTAAACTTATCTCCTTATGGGTTTACTCAAGTTTCAAGCGCGAACACTCGTTGGATGTAGAAATTTATTCCTAATCCAAGGATTACAAAGGTTGCCTAGCTTCGATGGACCCCCTACATGAAAATTGAGAAATACATAAAAAATGTGATTGCAATCACATTTTTTCATGTATTTCTCAGTTTTTGTGTCGCAGGGTCCATCGAAAGTATGAAACATGGTTACTCCTTGGATGAGGAATTAAAATTTTCATCCAAAAAGTACTCCCACTTTAAATTTGAGTAAAAAATTAAGTAGATAAGTTGAAAATACAAGTTTAGAAAGTAGTTTTATTATTTTATTAATTTTTAATCCTTTTACATTTTTACCCAAAATATGGTGAACCATCCCCCATGATTAATATCATCATCTTGAATCCTATTGGTTCTTATAAAGTTTATGTTGGTTTTATATTTTTCTTAGCATGCCTATTTTAAACCTCAAAAATTATCTAATGGGCCCCACACATTCATATCATAGAATACTAGATTGTGCATATAAAATTCTACAATCCTTTCCCTATCCTCAATGCTACATCGAAGGAAAAAATTAATGAATTCCATGATACCTTGGAAAGAAAGGGAACCTTGTTGGACTAATGTCCTAATTTTAAATTAACACCACTAATCTTTCAGGAACAAATAATATGTTTTTTGACAAGTGTCTACAATGTATAGCTTACATGGATAAACTAGCCTTTGTCGAAATTTGTTCTTCTTTTTCTCGTAACTAGTATTTGAGATTATTATTCTTCCTTTGTAGATGGCCACTTAAATTTTCTTCTTTTAACCTAAGCTCATCCATCTCCTCTCCAATTTTCTTCATATTCTCCTCCATAATACCAACATATTCCACCCATTTTTACGTGGGAATTTGCATTCATCTTTGAGTCCCGCCTCTCTCTTTCTCTAATTCAAATAATAGTTGAACTGCAAAGTGGGTAGGAATTATCTTTCCTACATCAATCCAATCATATTAGGACTTTATATTAGGTTTAGGATCTATTTTCTATAGGTTTGGGTTGTGTTCTTGTAGTTCAGGATTTTTTTTCTAGAAGCATTACAATTCCTTCCTTTAGCTTGGTCGGTTGTTTTGGGGTAATTTTTTCCTTAGTGATTGTCCCATCTTGTTGAACCTATGGTTCCTTTCCCCTCACTGATTTGGAGGTTATTTTAACTTCTTGTTTATTTTTCTTCTTGGAATATTCCTCCTAATGACTAAGTTATTCTTCAACAATGATTGCAGTTGGAGAAGGTGGTTAATATTGCCCTTGTATTATTTAGTTACTCTTTCTCCTTCTTAGGTACATGGGGGATTCCCTTCGTTTCCTCCCTTCTGGTATTGTTGGGGTAATTATGGATGGTAGGGTAACATCAATTTCCTTTTCTAGAATCCCCTTCGATGATCTCTCTTTCTACTCTATTTTTCTTTTCTTTGGTGCCATGGAGGATGTCCCAGTAGCTTCTTAGGTTTTTTGATATTTTCATTATGTCAAATAAAGTTTAAATAGCTCTTCCTTAGCCACTTATTCCTTTGTTTCTTTCTCGGTATGTGTATTTTTCCTTCCTTTTACTTCTTTCTTTACTTCTTCCTCTTATTTCCTCTTTGATTTTTCTTGTTCAATCTCGAGTTCCCCTTCCACTTCTGCCTCGAATTCTCCCTTTGTTATGCTCCTTCTAATTCCAACTGAGGTTGGACTTGTGTTTCTGAAAATGGTTCTCTAGCCATTTTTATAAAATCAACCCAAGAAATAGGGTTTTGAAAACTCTCTAAAGCATCCATGACAATAAACTTTATTAGCCCATGGTGAGCTAGGTGTGTTAGTGTGTTTGGTGCACGCATGTAAGAAATCACACCAACTTAAGGGGTGTGGTTTACCATCTTAAGTTATTAGTCACAGGCATAAAAGATATGGAAACAAGCAAGTTAGTGGAACATGCTAGAACATAAACATACTAGATAGAGAAATAGCATGCATATTCAAACAGAAAACTAAAACTAAAACAAATAAGAAAAAATCTCCAAATAGGGTCAAACAACTGCAATTATCCAAACGTTGGCGCTTACATCCCCTCTTATTTACTGTTGGTTGGAAATGACGATGAAACTTTAACCCACTTGCCAAGGGGCCCTTAAAAATGGGGGTTCTAAGTCTCGATGCAAGGATGTCTTTACTTCCAATCTTGCCTCGGTGCAAAGTCTCCCTCTCTCTACTATGGTGGACTAAATTTTTTGGATGGAAAACAATTGAGTCCCCTCTATCTTTGCTCTGGGTCACACAATGTTGGTATTGCTTGGGGAAATTCTGGACAGCATAACAATGTGCTCTCGAGCTGTTCATCTCTTGGTGGCCTTTTATAGCATAATTCAAATCCTCCTTCCCTCTCTTCGTACATTTTGGATGGTGACCCAAGAGAGGGGGATGATTCCATTGTGTGCCACATTTATTCCACTATATGCTCACTTGATTTCCTAAGGAGGCTTTGGCGGTTGTCCTTAGGCGGCTTCAAGTGTGGAATCAATGTCTTGGAGTGTGTTTTTTGTGGTCCCGAAAAGTGACTTCTTCCACTCCCAGGATTGCACGCTTTTCAAGTCAAAATGAGTGCAAAGGTGCTCTTATTGAAGGATTTTGCACGCAAAAGCATTTATGACTTGTTCAAATTTGATTTTTGCTCAAACCTTAGAGATTTTTAAATAATTTCTAGATTCTCTAATATCTCCCAGCCCTATAAATGCTTCTGCTTGACATTAAATAATGTTGTCTTTTCTTGTACGATTTTCTATTATTAACAGCTGCCCCGTAATGTGTGAGGTTTAGGAAGAACTATATAGCCGAAATACATTATAGTTTCTTTTCTGTATACTGTGCGTAGAGAGAGAGAGACCTGCGTGTAGCTTGGAATTCAAGACACCCTGCACCGGTTTGAAGGACAACCATGTCCTGTGGGACCCCTGTAAGCAAGCATAATACAATATATACAAATTTTCTATGAGGCGGGCATGTCCCATGCTCGTAATATTGTGGCTAGTTAAACAAAACTAGTTGACAGATACATGTTCTGTCTGTGTCGCTGATATGGTAGTGATCTATTGGTTGATGACAATGACTACTAACGCCCTCAGGGGAAATTTTTCTTTGACAATAGTGGAATGTGGTGCCCATATGTGTAAACTTATTATGGTATATAATTGTGCATTGTACACATAGGTGCTATCTGGGACCTTGCCATGTAAGAATTGCTGAACGAGACGCTTATGAAGGCACGGGTCTTCAACAAATTTGATCAAAGTGCAATGGTTGTAATGTACGATACCATCTTGACATGAAATCTTGTGTTGTAGTCAAATGTTAGGAGGATCAATGACATCTATGAGAAATGATGTCTCCCACAGTGCCACCTGAGGATGCCCCTTTTATGGAGAGGGAAGATCCAAAGTACCGCTTCCTTTTTGGGAAATAGTTGTTGGAGTCGACAAAAGGAAGCCTCAACCAAATAAGGGGGTCACTGATATGAAGGATCACAATCTTGGATGTGATGGGTTTAACATAGGTGTGGTGGCAAGGGGTGACTGAAAACTGATGATGGGGATTAAGTGGCCCGAGGTTGGAGTATAATAAGCAGCTTGGAGGTAGTCATAACTATTTCTGATGGGGAAATACCCAGAGTTGGTGGGACTTCTAGGGTGGGTATAAACTGGTTATGAATGTCATGGTGGCTTTTTCGTGAGGGTGTGATACTCCGACCAAGGGTGTTCAGGAAGTGCTACCATGGGAGAAAAAATGAATGAGTGAGCGGAGGATGTAGTGCACCGTTTGCGGTCTTTGTGCACTTACCAAAAGAATAAAATAATAGGGTTTGGTTTGTACAAAACACAGAGACAGGTACCCCAAAACATGAAAGTGTTCACTCATTGATGACGTGAGGAAGGTGTTTTGCTGAGGGTGGGGGCCCCATTTGTTGGTCTCATGTGTGAGGTTGATGAAGTGGATGAAAAAATATTGTAGATGGGATTGTGTTGATGGAGGTATGGTGGGCCAAATGCGAGGCGCGGTAGTGCGCTTTTGATCTGCTTTCACAACCTAGCCATCCAGGAAAGGGGTTTTATCTCGTATGGTAAAACTTGGCCTTATGCATGGTGGATGGATGGTTATGAGGTGCTTCTCGGACTAAAGTGGTATGGCCATGGCGTCACTTTTGCTGTGATATATGGTCTACTATGGGTGATGAGTGCCATGGAGGGAAGGCTCTACTGACCAACGAGGATGTTTAAAATGTGCAAGGTGAGGTGATGATAAACATGGTCCGATATGTGGAACCTATGGTTGATTTCTGATGGAGAAATAATGTCAGGATATGCAAATTTTTCTTGGACTCTATCATGCTCGGGTAGAATGATACCTACTCTGGAACTTTCAATGGATGGAGTTGTGGATGGTTTGCGAGCTTTCCTGCAAAAAAACCTACCTCAAGTGAAAGCATATTCTTTATCAAAAATTATTGAAAGTCATGAGCTTTAAAAAAGAATATGAGAGATGGCATACTTGCCGGTGCTAAAAATTTATTTTTCCGGGAGTGCGAATGTGTGGCATCGCCTCTGTTCATTATGGAGTGTTGATCATAGTGCTAATTTCGATTCAAGGAATGGACCTTCTGATCTCTCATTATGGTCCTCCAAGGTTTTTTGAAAAGGGAGATATATAGGTGAATATGGCCCTAATTCAATTCATTTGTACTTGTTGAGTTTTTGAGAGGTCAGAGGCTTCTGCGGAGGAGTTCTTGCTGTTGCGGTTAGCCTAAGCACCAGGGATTAGCGATATCATGCCCAGGTTACCTCCATGACATCCTGCACTTTAATTTTTTCAGTCTGAGGGTGTATACAAAATTGGTTTGTACGTATTCTGAGTAATTTTTTGTCGTAGATTGTGTGGGCGACCAGGGTAAGAGTGTGACCTCTGTGCACATTTTATGGGGTTTTGTTCACTTTAATCTCTCTGTTCCCCTCTTTTGGTGCGCCTTATGCACACCTGTGAGAAATACAAGTGCATCTTCAGCGCGTATGACTAAGGGACAGACGCGCAAAATGCCGAGGCAAATTTTTGGATTTTTTGGCTACTTTTTGGTGTTTTTCTTGTTGTTGATGGGTTCCTGTTTGGATGACAGGTTATTGTGGAGGGAGCGGGATTGGATTGAGCTCTTTATTGCATTAGCCGCTGATGGTCAGGCATGCCAATAGTTGGCGCAACGGGGGCTCTTAAAGTTCGTGGAGAATGAGCTTCTTCGGTTATAGGACCGACTGCTGCGTTACTTGATCTAACACTGGCATGCAAGGCGCAACATGTTTGTGTTGCGTGGGACTAACCTTACTATCAATCCTGAGATGGATGTATTCTTTTTGACTGAGCTAATGCCTCACGGTGAGGCGTTGCGGTATCCACTTCCTTCTGGGAGGGTGGATTTGGAGAGGTTTTGGGCACGTCATTGTGGTGGGGCACCCCTTATGGAGGGGTGCATTAGTATTGCCTCAGTGACATACTTGGCTGAGAAGTGCACTCTAGCAGCTATTGTGTGACTTGCAGGGTTGTCGGGTCCACATCGGGCATCAGGCCTAAAAATTGGAGTCTAGCCCCGGCCGAGTGTGGGGCATTTTTTCAATTTTTCCCACTTCTGCTATGACGAGATGGTGATGTAGCTTAACAAGGTCTAGAGTGGATCAAAGCCATTTGCATATGCCAATATTATACGTATCATCATGTACGAGAGGGTGGTGTTGCTGGGACTGGTGGTGGCAGTGCCTCTTGGGGGGCCACGGGAGCCTCGCATGAGGAGATGGGCTCCTTTGATGCCACGAAGGGGTGGGGGTATGGTGGGGCATTACTAGAAAACCACGATGGAGGCCTGGTTTGAGGTGAACCCCCATTTGTTTCTGCCATTCCCATATGCAGGGATGGACTTCTGGGGGGATCCAGAGATGGGTCTCCCTCTTGGTGGTTATGCTTGGGGGCCAGCGGATATGTTTTAATGTTTTCTGCATTTATTTGAGTATATATGTGTTTATGTGTTTTTATGTTGACACAAACATAGTTTTTGTTACTCTTGTAGATGTTGGCAAGGTAGGTTTCCCTGTGGCTCGATTGGTTTGCCACGGTCCTCTTTGGAGACCTCGGGGCGGTCGTGGGGGGCCGGGAGGAGATGTTGAAAAACTTCAAGGTGGTGGTGCTAGTCCTTAGGGAGAGGGTAGCAGCTCGGCTGTTGCCGAGGCTACGACCGAGCGAACTCGTTCCGATGGAGAGACAACACGTGCTGATGTAATGGAGGCTCGCATTTCTGAGCTGACTACTCGAGTGTCAGTTCTGGAGGATGCCTGGGGTCAAGTGGACTGCTTGACCCAGAGGATGCCTTCTCGAGGCTTTTTGGCTGATCTCGAGGAGGTATGGTTGGAGACACTAATGGATCTGGAGAGGGACTATCAACCTATTTTACATCGGGTAGCAGCCTTAGTTTTGACAACAGCTCTGGTAGTGGTACCGGGAGTGGATGTGGGTCCAGGTGCCCCACCTGAGTGAACACCGCCCTGGATTTTACTTGTATATGGGGAAAGCACCCATTATGAGGATGCTTCCCCTATTTTTGATGAATTTTTTGTATCTTTGGATTGGCCGATGGGTCAACAACACTATTTTTTGTACTCAAACATATACACCATGATATATATATATATATATATATATATGAGAGATATTTTTTGCGGCTCTACATGTTGTGCCTCCTATTTTTGTTTATTAATGATGTTATACCGATGGATATCTATGTTTTTGGTTTTTTATGTATGATGGTTTATTCAAGATGCATTCTAGTTTAGAATAATGTTAGCTATGCGATCAACTATTTGGTTTTAACTCCTCGGTACATGTGTAAATGTAATGTAGTCAAATTTTATGCTTAATCTTTTTGCACGCAAATATTTTCTAAATAGATGTGAATCTCTTGTCTTAAATGTTTGGTTTAAATGTGACACTACTAACTGGGAATCGAGGTAGACAAGCATATGGCCTATGCCCTGATGGAGGGCATCGCACATAAGTCCAATGACAGTGTCATATTCTTCCTGATTTTTCGTTGCTGAACCGATACACACACCGTTGGTGTAGATTGGTGATTATTCAAGGTGATAGATGACCCAGGCAGCTACTGCTAAAATTTGAGACCATATTTATGCTCCATCAACAAATCCGAAGTAAGGTTCGGGTTGGTAATCCATTGTAGCACTCGAGCGCATTTTGTAATAAGTATTTTGGTCAAAAATTTAAAGTGGTTGGGTTTGTGTACATTAACTCTAGGGTAGGGCTTGCTTGGCCCTTATGAGTATAACTTCTTTAGGTAAAGGCCATTGACAGGGTTGCTGAGGCATGCTCCGTTTGGTTCCGTTAATATGTATGCCCCCTGGTAGAGACAATGTTTACGATGTAGGGTCACTTCCACAAGGTTTCAAACTTTCCTGTCCCTAGGGCTTCTTTTACGACATCATAGCAGAGGACTAGGTCTCCCTTGGTGAATGAGCAAGGGTTGATGTGGCGGTCGAATGATGCTTTTACCCATTTCGTATGGGCCTCATTGTGTTTCAGTGACTGTCGTTGGGTTTCGTCGACGAGCTCTAGTTGTACTAGGCATTGTTCTAGAGGTTGGGTATCATCGAGGAGTTTGATGGCGGCATGAAAATTCAGGATTTCGCGGAAATCAATGCAAAAGCACAAGGAAACCTGACTTTTTGTGACAGGAATAAGGTGGGAGTTGTGGGATGTGGGGGCGGCTACAATCCTATTCCCGGTATATGATGATACAAATTTTATGTGGTGTATTGTGTCATCGATGTTTGGTGGGGGAAGAATCTTCGTGATGGGAGTTTGCATAAGTGCAAGATTAGGTTCCTTGCTAGGATGGTCAATTTCTTGTGGGTGGGAATTGTGCTTGTTGCAGAGGTGCCTGAATGTTTCCATTAGAGAGCATGCCTCTGGTTCGTCATTTTGGCTAGTGCAAATGGTGCATGGTACCACTGTGCCAATGGAGTAGATTGTGTGGGAACCAACACTACTTGTCGTCCCTGATGTGGACGCTTGGAAACGATCTATTGTAGAAGATGAGGTCTCCTGCCTCCATTTCTGTGTTGTTGGTTTAGGTGCGTCTAGCTCTATGGGGGAGCGTAGACTTAACGCTGCTCTTGTGACCCTTAGCTTGGGGAGATGCTCACACTTAATTGTATGATGAAATTGTGAACAAATACAGCAATAGGTATGCATGATCTTCTCTTGGTTAGAGAGAAGTCTCTGAGGGAGTGAAGAGACTATGCGAAAACTGCTTGCGAGGGGCTTCAGTTCTCTACACTGATTGACTCGGTGGTCATTCAGGTTGGATAGTTCACATGTTATCCTAGGTTGGGCCTCGGTCATGCTTAGTTGGTGCGCTTTCCGAACTTTCCCATCATGTTGATGTGGGTGTGGGGTTGTTGGCCTAGGGGTGATGTACTTTCTATATCATTTTAGTTCATCGTCCCATTTCTTCTCTATTGTATGAATCATATCAATGAGTGGATAGACTTGTGCGATATAAGTACAACGTTGTCCACGGTTATTGCGTTGACATATAGGGAAAAATAGCCTAGATATGGGGGTCCCGTCATGCTCATTTTGCGGTCTGGCAGGGTAACAACGTTTTAATGCTGCTAAATCAAGGAAAATGGCAACCACGTGGTTGGGCATTTTGTATAATGCGCATGTTGGTGTTCTTTATAGAGAGTGGTTGGGGGTAACTAGGGGTTCCCTGATTGGTCGATTTTCAACTGAAAAGAATAGGATGCATCTGTTCATCACATCTTCTTGGGTTATCGATCTGTTCATGGATTTCAAGTTTGTGCCATCTTCTTGGGAGAGGTAGACTATGGTTAATCGCATACACGCTAGTGCTATGTGGAATCTAGCTATGTAGTGACAACGACGCATTGGGTGGTTGCCACCACATATCTGACATGAATAATAGATGCTTATGTTGTTGCGATATACTATATGAACTGGATACCACTGTTGGAACATTTCCAAAGCTGGGCAATCAATGATGAAATGATCAAGCTCATCACAAAGTACATATCTTTCGACTAGGGGAGGGGGCCTAGTGGGGAGCCTTTCAGGTGATCGTTGTTCCTCCTGTAGGTACAGGATGATACGAGGTTCATCTCTAGAAGACTGGATGGGGGGATCCTCTTGATAGGATTTCTCGATGGCGCATAAGGCATCCCTATATCGCAGGATCTCTGGGAAATGATGGGTGTAGTGCCCATAATTGTTGTAGATAGCACATGCGTGATTGTTATGCAATGCTTTGCCTTTACCTTTGGTGGCAGGTTCCTTTTTTATGGGAATTTGGCGTCGCGATATCTGCCTCAGAGATGAGGAGTGGTTTTAATTTGTCCAACTCTAGGAAAATATGGGCAGGGTGTCCTATTACGTCGCATATGGCACAAACTGGTGATTCCCGTTGTAAGGCGGGAGTTTCCAGCTTCTTTCCTCTCTTCTCAGTTTTCTTAGCCATAATCATTGGTTTTTAAATGGGAATTTCATTTGCAGGGATGTTTTCAACCGTTTCTTGAACGGGTGTGACCTCCTCGGGACTGAGGGGATTTAACTCTGTGGCAGTGATGTGTGTGGCTCCTGTCCCAGTAGGGGGAATGAGATACCAAACTGGTATTTCAAACGATATGTTTGGTAACACTATTGTTGCCAAAACCTGCTAGGAGATTAAACCAACTAGGGGTTAGAGGAAAGGGGTTTGGGAAGTGGTGTAGGCTAGACAGGCTGCTGTGGCCAAGGACTCGGTGTCATTATTTCTTATGTCTGTGTCCTAACTAGCTTCAGCATTTGATGTGAACATCATGCACACCGAAGCTCCTGTGACATCGGGTGATGAATCAAGTATAATGGGGGGATCTTCTAGAAATGATCCTAGGATGGAGGATGGCTTCAATTGGCCAGGGCCATATTCTTGGTACCGTGAAAGCATGTCCGAGGATGTATCTACATAGGGTAGAATTACATCGGTGTTTTTTAGGGGTTGTTTCTCGCTATGTGTCAATTGGTCGACATTAATGATGCGGTCCTCATGGGGGAACATCACAATGCAAAAGACAGAGGAGGCTATGGCTTACATGGCGTACATATAACTCTGACCAAGGAGTATATTATAGTCCAAGTGAGGATCCAAGACTTAACTTTCTATAAGGACCGTCTTTCGGGCTAAGCAGACCGAGACATTTTGGTAGAGATCGACGGGGGTTGAAGGGTGACCATCGTATGCTCTAATTGTGATAACTGATGGTTTTAGTTCGAGAGACCCTAACTTCTGCCAAAATTTTTTTGACATGATGCATGTGGATGCACCCTCGTCAATGACACATTGGTGGATGGTGATATTTTGGATTGATACTGGTATCTGAAAGGTGACCATCGAAGGAAGCCTAGGGCGTGTATCGGCATTGTCGATAGTGCCTAGCGGAGAAAGCAAGGCTTTCCATTGTTTTGGGCATGACTGAAATACTTCCAAAGCTGACATAGCAGTGGGAGATTGGGATAAATTTTCCACGATGCTATAATTATGGGCCACTTTGGAATATTTTATTGCTCGCCTATTTGGTCCCTTAGCCATCTTTGGCAACGGTTTAATAGGAATCTTTGAAATGCTCAAAGGTGCAGTTGGTGCACTAGTACTAGCCCCTGACGTGTTGGTGTCTGGTGGGGTATCATAATTTCGATTCCGTGTTTGAAAAAACATCTATTAACCAGTCATGTAGATTTCGTGGTTGTTTTTTCCAGAGTCCTTGAGATTTTGTTGCTGAGTGCTAACTGTCCCTTGATGGGGGAAAGGTTCCTGCATCACATCTATCTACTGGGAAGATCCTCCCTGTCCACGGTTACTCT
This sequence comes from Pinus albicaulis, assembly GCA_034641835.2. Lineage (NCBI taxonomy): Eukaryota > Viridiplantae > Streptophyta > Pinopsida > Pinales > Pinaceae > Pinus > Pinus albicaulis. The sequence continues at coordinate 824,553,178 of CM076573.1, forward strand.
GCAGCTTCTTCAGCTCAAGGTGATCAATACAGTGGTGGGTGTAATGGCCGTACTCACCACAGATCGAACATGTTTCCTTTTTCTCTACCATTGGGCATTGCTTGGCTCCTGGTTTTGACTTCGGTTGGAGTTTCCTCTAGCCTAAGATCATGGAGGGCGTTGCTGGTTGTTTCCCCCCTGTCTAGGATTCCCTTTGGGCTTGTTTTTTCCATTTTTCTTAACCATGTTAGGAGGGTATTTTTCCTAGTTATATGGTTGGTTTTGGGAAGGTTGTACAAATTTCACGTGTGCATTTTTCTGCATAGGCGGGTCTTGTGTTGGGAACTGAGCGTAACGTGGTCCCTGGTTTGCACCTAGCTATTGGGGAGGAGCTCTTCCATCAGTATGTCTATCTGCGTACTGGGTCCCCTAAGTCGGAGGATAGGGTCCTCCATGGTGATACGACGACACCCTACTGGTCAAATTTTGCTGAGGCATATGATGAATTTGAAAACCGGGTTGTGGTACGTTCTGGGTAGAATCATACATGTAACCAGGGTTTTGAATACTACTACCTGGGTAAATTTGGGTCAATGAATCAATTAAACCATCTGCAGAGTTCGACGCGTCTGGAAATTATTTGTAAGTTTGTAGGCATGGGGCATTTGATAGGATATTGTAAATATACCCTGACTTTGTATAAATCAGCTCAAGTTGTTGAGCCTTGCTAATGGCATCCTCTTCGGATATGGGCCTTTGTTGTGCCACATCCTTTGAAATATCAACATTGAGAGTTTTCAGGAACAGGTCTAAAAGTACCCGATTTTCAAGTTTGGCTTCACATAAACTACGACACCGCTGCCATTCATGGATATGGTAGAGATATGGATGTCAGGGGTTTTCCTAAAGTGTGTTAGCAATTCCATTCCAGAATCATGGTGGATGGGTAACTAAAAATATGTTAGGAACGCAGTGGGGAGGGTGCTAATGTTTCCATTTGTAGCAGAGGGTTTCTCCACATACCATTTCACCGCTACTCCCATTAGAGTGAATTGAAATAGTCTCAGTTGAATAGTATCATCAATGATGTTGTTTGACGAGCACCACAGGTAGAAATTCATTACATGATTTCCTAGGTCTTTCTCTTGCTTTCCTTCGAACTTTGGAATGTCCAAAGGGGAGCTTCATGGGCATGGGAGGCCATATAGGGCTGTGTACAATGGGGTCATTCATCAACTTGGTTAAATATAGTAGATTCAACGAAGCTAAAAAGTGTGACTGATAGGTTGTAGCCATTGCAACTTGTGAAAACAAAAAGTTCTAGTTAGGAAGAGGGTTTATCTGCGACATACCCTACTGTGTATTCCACTGGATTCCCAAATGGGTAGCACTCATTTTCCCTCAAGGGTTTGTGGGAGGAGTGGTATGCAGTGTGGTGTTGGGAGGCTGACCAGATTTCCCAAAAAAGGATTCCCCAATAAAGGATGTACCGATAACGGTAGTATAATTCCGTCTTTGACACCTAAATGGGGAGAGACCTGGAACCCCTCTCGGTAATGGGGGGAGGTCCAAAATACATCTAGATCGACGAGGTCCCTTGGGTCCGTTCTAGTTTTGACTAGGTCTGAATTATGAAATATTTAAGAGGATAGAGATTATGATCAAAGAAAAATTCCGATCACATACATAAAACAGAGCGAAACTAAAATAAAATTTCCCTTTAAATTAATCCTATGTGATCAGTCAATCAAAAAATGTGGTTTTTGTTTGTTTGCATATGACTCAAATCCTAGAAGACCTAATCTTCCTCACACAATCAAATGTAAATGGTCCTTGAGAATATATCTTGTGAGTGTTGGCGCAACATCTCGTAAGAGCTGGCAACACCCCCAGTCAGCCGAAGAAAATCCACCAAGGTAAGGGTAGAGGATCTAGTGCTTTCCTGCACCATCATGTATAGGGAAAGGTGCCCTAATTTTTGCCACTAAGTACCACCATCCCATGTGAGCATTTGATTTTTGGGCTTCTTGGTAATTCAGCTAATAGTACCAAGTATCATCTGGGTCAGGTAGCCCCAACTGATATGTGCCTGCACTACGCCTAAGCCTAACCCCCTCTGAAACGGGTCTCTGCCGCGCTCGATTTTTCTTTTCCATGGGCTGATAGGTGGATTTAAAAGCTCCCTAAACAATCAAATTATATGTTTCAACATCAAGAATGATCAAGGTGGCTTCTTGGATGCCTACCCCCTTGATCCTAACTTAGACTATAAATTCTTTTGTGGCCCCTGTGGGGAGAATTTAGTGAGTTTTGTTAAGTTAGTTTTAAGTTTATTTTCTTTTCTTAGTCTGTGGATGTGTGTGAAGAGAAAGTGAACAAGCACATATTTTTAACGTGTCGATATGTGATGATCCTTTTCAAAATTCCCTATTAAACTATGTTCTATTGTTCCTTGCTCAAAAGAAAAACATGTGCAGATATGGGCCGCTTTCTATTTTTCCTAGTTAATCTATGTGATCAACTACATGGATATGGTGAGCTGTGAATATAAAGTGTTCATATTCTTGCCTAGGATCACCAAAGGGTTCAGAGGCAGCAGATATTACTTTCTCTTCTATCAACAATTCAATCCTGGTCCCGAAATCCTAGTGCAAAAATTGAGCTAAAATAATTAATTTTACCTTAGAAAAAAGGGACTAGCTAAGCATGTGTGGACTTGGGCCACTTAATTTGGCTAATTATCTAGGGTTTTTGGTACCTAAATTTGAAAAACATAAATTTTTTTCAGAATGCAAGTTAATTTCCCCCCCCTACTTAAACTATGTGTGAACTTTGCAAAAATCAACTTGAAATAAAACTAACACCAAGCCTACCAAAAGCAGTTAAGAGTGAGCTTTAGCAAGCTGCGGAGTACTTCAACTAGTGTTGGAAGATGTATTATGGGCTTCCAGGAACTTTACAACTAGGTCAAGATAGAAATATGGGAGAAAATTTCTTGTTCTGTCTTTTGCGTGCAAAAGGTTGCAATAGGCGCGATGTCTACGTGCAGGTCAGCTCTGAGTGCGCGCCTTGGGTGCGCATGTCTGAGGGAAAAGTGCACAAATTCCTGTAGAAGTCATTTTTTGGAGATGTTCTGCTTCATTTTGTCACTTGGGATGAACTAGGGACTGAAGGAGAAAAGGGGGAAATTTCAACCCAACTCCACAGCATAGAAAAAGGTCTCTGCCAAAAGGCACAACCACATAACTTGGAAATAAACACCAGTGGAGTCGCCAATCCTATGTTAGTGTGTTTGGTGCATGCATGTAATAAATCACACCAACTTAAGGGGTGTGGTTTACCCTCTGAAGTTATTGGTCATAGGTAGAAAAGATATGGAGCCAAGCAAGTTAGTGGAACATGATAGAACATAAACATACTGGATAGAGAAATAGCATGCATATTCAAACATCAAAATCAAACTAAAACTAAAAAAAATAAGACAAAATCTATAAATAGAGTCAAACAACTGCAATAATACAAACAGTGGCACTTATGTCCCCTCTTATTGAGTGCTGGTAAGAAATGAGGATGAAACTTTAACCCACTTGCCAAGGGGCCCTTAGAATTGGTGGTTTTAAGTCCCGATGCAAGGATTTATTTACATACAAGCTTGCCTTAGTGCAAAGTCCCCCTCTCTCTACTAGGGTGGAATGAAGTTTTTGGATGGCCAACAATTGAGTCCCCTCTATCTTTTCTCTGGATCACACACTGCTGGTATTGCTTGGGGCAATTCTGGTCAGCATAAAAATGTGCTCTCAAGTTTCTCATCTCTTGTTGGCCTTTTATAGGAGAATTCAAATCCTCCTTCCCACTCTTGGTACATTGTGGATGGTGACCCAAGAGAGGGGTATGATTCCATTTTATGCCACATTTATTCCATTTTGTGCTCCCTTGATGTACTAAGGAGGCTTTGGTGGATGTCCTTAGGCAGCTTCAAGTGTGGAATCAATGTCCTAGAGAGTGCTTTTTGTGGTCCTGGAAAGTGACTTCCACCACTCCCAGGATTACGCACTTTTCGGGTCAAAAGGTGTGCAAAAGCCCTCTTATCGAAGGATTTTTCGCACAAAATCATTTATGAATTGTTCAAATTTGATTTTTCCTTAGACCTTAGAGATTTTTAAACACTTTCCATATTCTCTAATGTCTCTCGGCCCTGTAAATCCTTCTGCCTGACATTAAGTAATGTCGTCTTTTATTTTTATTGTTCAATCTCATGTTCCCCTTCCACTTCTGCCTAAAATTCTCCCTTTGTTCCACTCCTTTTAATTCCAAATGAGGCTGGACTTGTGTTTCTAAAAAGGATTCTCTACCCATTTTTATAAAATCAACCCAATAAATGGGGTTTTGCAGACTCTGTAAAGTATCTAGGACTATAAAGTTTATTAGCCCATGCTGAGCTAGGTACTTTTGTTTTCGTCCTTTCACCCTCAGTCTCATTTCTATTATTGACTAAAGGTGGCTATGAGGGATGTTAAATGTCTCCTCGACAGTAAAAATTCTATTTGGAATCTAAGTTAACAGAGAAACATAAATTGGTAGGCATACAAAATGTTTATTCCCCCTTCACATTAGATATATTTTAGAACATGGTAGGCTACTTCATCCCAAGGGTAGTGTAATATCTCCCTCCTTACTCCATTTTTTTCTTCTATGGGCTTCTCATCGTCAAGGAAGAAATTATTCATGGTTGTGGTGGCCTTAGGTCCCTATTCTTTGTTCCATTTTATCCACTAGGGAAGTGTGGTGACCCTAATGATAACTTATTAATTTAGGTACATGATGTGGCTTCTAACTATGGTAATGGCATCATGTTCATCTGTCTACTAAAGTTTTAAGAAAAAATATTGTGGAATTTCATTATCAAACCCTTTTAACCTTTCAAAAACCATAACCACTGATAATTTTCAAAATAAATCATAACATTGGGGTGGTGGTGGATCCTCGATTGGTCTGTAGGATCCATTCAGTTGAATCCCCATCCATGGCTTCAATAAAATTTCATCATGGTGAAAAATGGAGTTTCTCTTGTTTTTTATATTGTCATAAGGTTTTGTGAGTAGTGGGAGGTGTTGAAACAAAGGAAAATTGTACAAAGTGTTCTACAAAGTTTAGGGGAGGGAAAAATTAAAAATTTACTTCTTATTTTCTCAATACACCCTACCCTTTCATTCCACCATTTTTATGACATAAATAATTAGTTAATTCACTACTTTTCCTTTATGAAATTAAAATTGTGATAATTATAGAGTATTTTACCTGAGAATTAAAGTTTTTCTTTAAGATCCTATAGCAAATCTCGGTAAGGAAAATTTTTACTTACACCTTTCCTGATTATTTCCCCTTATTCTTCATGGTTTGATGGAAATTATGGCTACAAACTAGATTCATGTAGCACCTTATGATATTGTTGTAGCACTAGTTAGTAGAAACCTATAGCTTCATGTAGTGGCCTATGTAGGAAATGTTTTTCCTGTGCCAACCTCCTGTAGCACTGGCGGGACTCCTTGGGTATTAAATAAGATTTTATGTCAAGTATTATATTCTATGGTGCCACTTATGTGGTTATTCGTTGATGTTATGGGCTCAACACACTATATGAGTTGGGCCCCACATACCACGTCGAACACTACATTACATTATGGGTAGGCATGTTGGCCCACCTCCTTGAGTTATATTCTATTTTTTATCTCTTGAATTTTTCACATGTGGGTGCCATTGGGGAGGATTGGATTTGACTACTAAAATTGGTTGAGGTTGATTTGAATAAGTTTGGCCTATCAAAACTTTCTCTTCATACAATTGCAATGTTTTTCCAAGATAAAATAAGTTAATATGGAAGGTTTTGAGGATTTCATACTTGAGCCTTACCCTTGATTTGTTTTTTCAAGTGATGCTATTGGACATTCTCGAGGTTCCCTTGATGGTTTTGAAGCTACTTGTGATGACTAGTGGAGGATTCAATATTTTTTGTTTTTGTTTTTGGAGGTACGTTGAAGTTTTTATTATTGTTGCTACTACTATTTATCATATGGTCAGAGTACTGTTGTTGTGGATGACACTGGTTTGGTTTATTACTAGTGATAAGGATCATGTACTAGCCTACATGAAGTCCTGTAGTTTCTTAGAATTTTTTCTGAGCTCTTGGAGTATGATGGTCTTTAAATCTCCATGGATTGATGATACAAGTTTAAGGTTACTAGGTGTGGATCGTGATTACCTTCTTTATTTAGATGTATCTCCACATTGGACCCCTATTCTTTGTTGCCACTTGTTGTTTAATCACCATTTAATTTTGTAGTCAAACAGTGTCGTTCATTAGGCGGATGATCTGACGGGAAAACTTATGTTTAATGTATGGTTTTTTCCCTAGAAGGAAACCCCTCATTTCTTATGAGGGTATTGTATTGTGGTTTTGTATTGAGTGTATATTCTGAGTGGGAACCCGAAAGGGGGACTGTGTGAGAGAGTAGATGATATTACATCGGATCTGTTGTAGGTTGTGTCTCTTCATTTTGCTGGATAATAGAAAGGAAGGATTGGCTGTTTCGGTGGACATAGCCCAAGTTGGGTGAACCACATATATATGTGTCTCTCTTGTTTTATATTTTATTTATGTGTTTGTGTTTCCTCATATTTTATGTGTTCCATTGATCTGTAATATGTAATTTTATAACAAATGGTATCAGAGCTGAAGGTATATTTAGATGATAAACTCACAGGAAGGAAGGGTTCCTAGTTCGAGTGAGAGTAATTGCATAAAATGGCAGGTTTAGGGTCGAGAAATTTAACGGCCAAAACAACCAACTATGGAAGATGCATATGGAATATTATCTTTATCAGAAAGATATGTACCCACCATTGAGCATAAAAAGAGAAGAATTCGTTGGGTATGATAGATGAAGAATGGGAAATCCTTGACAGAAAGGCACTTGGAACAATATGAATGTTCTTGACGACATAGATAGACTTCAATATTTCAAAGGAAAAGATAATAGAGCATTTAATGATGGCATTGTACCAAATATATGAAAAAACCTCGACCTCAAATAAGGCATTTCTTATGAATCATTTATTTAATATGATGTTGGAAGGTGGATCTAGTGTTGACCGTTTAAATGAATTTAATACGGTTACCAGTTAGTTAAGTTCTATAGGGGTAAACTTTGATGATGAAGTTAGGGCTCTATTTTTTTTATGCTCATTACCAGAAATTTGGAATGGTTTAGTTATGGAAATTAATAATTGTCTTTGGATCTAATACTTCAAATTTTGATGATGTTATCGGTGCCATCCTTAGCGAGGAAACTCGATGGAAAAGCTCCGGTGGGATATTGGCAATTGCTTTGAGTGCAGATACTAGGGGAAGAAAAATGGAAAGAGAAAAGAGCTCAGGATATCACAGTAAATCAAGAAAATGAAGTTCCAAGTCTAGAACAGGGATAGTGTGTTGGAAATGCAGGAAGAAAGGACACGTGAAGAAAGACTATAAGTCTCGGAAGGGAAAAGAAAAAAATCATGAAGAAAATGTGACAGGTGATGTGTTACAAGATGTTTTGATTATTTATTTAGAAAATTTTATTGATTCCTGAGTGGTAGATTTAGAGGCCTCATTCCATTCCACACCTAATAAGAAACATTTTCATGACTATGTTGAAGGATATTTTGGATAGGTTCATTTCGGTGATGAGAAAACCTAGAAAGTCATTGGAATGGGTAAAGTTCTTGTAAAAAAAATAGAATGGAAACCAATGGTTATTAAAGGAGATAAGGCATGTTCCAGATCTGAAGAAAATTCTGATTTCAACAGGGCAGTTAGGTAGTGAAGGTTGTGACAACTTTTTTAGATAAAACCTGGAACGTCACTAAAGGAGCCCTCGTCATATCAAAAGGAGAAATGGTTGGTACATTGTATTTATGCAATGGTATTTCTAATTGTGTTAATTATTTAACCTCCACAAGAGAAGATGTAGCATTATGGAATTATAGGCTCAAAAACATGAGTGAGAAAGGGATGAAGATTCTCCACTCAAGAAATTTGTTGCCAGGTTTGAAGAATATTGATTTGGATTTTTGTGAGAATTGTGTCTATGGAAAACATAAGAGAGTCATATTTCTTAGAGTTGGGAAAGAGAAGAAGAGTGAAAAATTAGAGCTCGTGCATGCAGATGTATGGGGACCTGCTCAGGCATCCTCTCTTGATGGCTCTCATTATTATGTTACTTTTATTGATGATACAACTATAAAAACTTGGACTTATTGTATTCAGAATAAATATTATGTATTTGATACTTTAAAGAAATGGAAATATTTGGTTGAGAATGAGACAAGAAAGAAGTTGAAGTGTCTTAGGTCAGACAATGAAGGTGAATATTGCAGCAAAGAGTTTGATATGTATTGTTTGGAGCATGGAATTGGTAGAGAGAAGACAGTTGCAAGAACAACACAAGAAAATGTTGTGTCAGAATGGATGAACAGGACAACCATTGAGCATGCAAGGTGCATGAGATTGCATGCAGGATTGCCTTTACAATTTTGGGCAGATGTTTTAGATATTGTTGTTTATCTAATAAATAGAGGGCCTTCAATTGCCAAGGATGTTGGTATTCCAGAGGAGGCATAGACAGGTAAAATGGTAAACTACTCCTTTTCAAATCCTTTTGGTTGTGAGGCCTTTGTCCATATTAATAAAGAAAATAGAACAAAGCTTGAGGAAAAATCAAATAAATGTACCTTTATTGGATATGGTGTTAATGATTTTGGTTATTGCTTATATGATTATGAAAATCAAAAAATAATTAGGAGAAGAGACGTAGTATTCAATGAAAAGATCTTGTATAAAGATCAGCTGGAGGAAAAGAAACATGAAAAAGAAAACAAAGAATACACAGTTCTTGATGAGATCACAGAAAAAGTAAAGGTTCCTGAAAATAATAATAATCAACAACCACAACAAAAATAACCACCAAAATAGCAAAAGTCACCTCAAACACAAAAACGTGGTGTTAGAAGATCTACCAGGATAGGTAGATCCCCTGAACGATATTTTCCTTCATTATATTATGTATTTTTGACTGATTCTGGTGAACCTGGATGTTATGAAGAAGAAATCCAGGTAGAAACTAGGAAGGTTGACTTGATATAAATCTTCAATATGTAGCCATTCACTATAAGTGATATTTGGTACTCATTCGTTTTCCTAATATGCACTGAGACATTATCATGGAATTTCTCCACTAGGTAAGGAACCAATCATCTGGTCATGATTTTTCCTTTGAAATATTTAATACTAGATTCATACAAGAGGGCCAAATCACCCTCCTAGAAGGTCCTAGTGTTGTTGTGCTTATCATGCAAAAATTTCCTTTGGAATTGAACCACTTTACTTTGCATAACAGCCTTAAACATGAGTTCATCAAGATCATTCAACTACTCAAATTTCTCTTCCTGAGCTTTTTTGGTGTCTAATTCAATTTATGTTGTCATTCTCAATGTATTATACTCAAATTCAGTGGAAAATAAGGTTTTCTTACCATAAAAAAACTCAAAGGGAGTAAATTAAATGGTGTTCTTCCATCTAGTGTTGTAGGTCCAAGTGGCCCCAACAAGCTCTTCTGCCAAATATTTCATGCTACTGCTAACAACCTTAGTCAAAATTTCTTCTAGTGCTCTATTGGTCAACTACACATTCCCATTTTCTTGAGGCTGATATGGGATGGATCTTCCATGTCTGATATTATGTTGCCTCATTATACCCTCTATGAAATTTTAAGTGAATTGAGTTCATTGGTCTGTGACTAATTCCCCTAGGAAATGAATCTTTTAAAATATTTTCTCCCTTAATAAATATAATACTTTTTTATTTGTTGTTTCCTTAACTTCCTTTAGTTCACCCCACCTGGTTAGATAATTTGTGCATAAAATTATATTGGAGGGGAAATAGGTCCAATGAATTCCATGAACCACTTCTCAAATGGATCAAAACTCACTTGAGGTTGTAGGGGAATCTCATCCCTATGAATAGGCTTCCCTGTCCTTTTCAACTCATCACACCATGTAGTGTACCACTTGGCATCTTGGTGAATGGTAGGCTAGTAGTAGCCTTTCTAAAGGATGTTGTAAGTTGTCATATTAGAAGAAAAGTTGGATCTATGGGGTCCATCATGACATGTTGAGAATATGTACTAGACTTCATCTTCTCGTACATATCTCCTTAGGATTTTATCAACCCCAATCTAAAGAGGTTTCCCTTAATGTGTGTGTTATCACTCTAATAATTCTCAAGTTGTGAGATTTTAGTTTATAGTCTAAGAACATTAGAGGTAACCACAATCCTACTTTCAAACTCTAAGATCTAGCCTTCCTAGGGTTCAGAGAGGGTTATCTCTTTAAGATTTAACTTTGTTTTGATTTGTAAGATATTAGGCTAGTTATGATTGTGCAAAGAGTCTCATTTCTACATCAGAATCATCTATTTCATGGAGTTCAAAGTAATCTGTCATTTTATTGAAATGCTATTGTGCAATGTACTATGTAGTAACATCAAATTGTGGTATCTTACTTTGGTAATCCTAAGGCATATCATGTAGTTGTGCTGGAAGAACTAGGGGAGAATACCTAGCAGCCATAGCTTGAATTCTAGCTGGGCTTGGGGGTAGATTGGAAGTGCTTGGGGCTGAACTGGAAGCAGTAGTTGATGTAGTAAAAGAAGTAACTGATGAAACTAGAATATAGGATGGTGAACTAGTAGGAAATGAGAATGATGTGTTTGAAATAGTAGAAGGTAAACTAGTGGATGAAGTGGATGATGGAAACAGTATTCTAGGTTGTAAGGGCTTTCTAGGGATAAATGGATCTGTAGATTGGATGGTAGTGGAAATTATAGATGATGTAGTGGTATCTAAATGAGAAATAGAAGGTTTAGATGTGTAAGCTAACAATTGAGCTAATTCAATAGCTTCATCTATTTCTTTGAGAATAGTAGCATTTATCTCTTCAAGTTTATCCTGAGCTTTAAATGTCTTTAATTCAAAATCTACTGTAATATTTTCCTGTTTTGCGTCAATAAATGAAATGAAAACAGGGTCTATAATGATAGTTTTAAAATCAGATTCTAATTTACTTCTGAATAAATAATTTTCAAATTTTAGATCAAACTCTATGTCTTGTAAACTTACTAACTCTTTTGGTAATGAATTGGATCTATCTAAGGAAATTTTTGCACCTAAATCTTCTACTTGTTTATTCTTTTTCCCAATTCTGTCTGGATTGTCTACTATAACAACAGGTTTAGGATATGAGTTAGACCTGGTATAGTAAATTTTTATAGAAGCCAGAATTACAATTTTTCTATACTCACAACTTTAAAAACAGTCTTAAGGTGAAAGGATGATGTAAATGATTTCCTTTAAGAACTATTTAAGACTGAGGATTGGTTAGTTCCCAAGTATGGTCGCTAGTATGTTATCACTCTAATAATTCTCAAGTTGTGAGATTTTAGTTTATAGTCTAAGAAAATTAGGGGTAACCACAAACCTACTTTTAAACTCTAAGATCTAGCCTTCCTATGGTTCAGAGAGGGCTGTCTCTTTAATATTTAACTTTGTTTTCATTTATAAGATATTAGGCTAGTTATGATTGTGAAATTTGGTTTTGATTTGGTTTGTTTTTGTGGGAAAAATCACTTAATGAGATGGATAGTGGGAAGTCTATTTGGTGAAGTGGTTTGATTGAGATAAAGAGAAATGAAGGATTCTTTGATCCGGATAGGGAAGGAGTAGACAGAGGTCATTCGAAAGAGGGAGAAATTAAGGGTTCCCTACTCTGCAAATCAACAGAAAACATAGAAATGATAAAAAGTAAAGACAGGTGCTTTTAACAAATCCTGAAATAATACTCCTGAATTATCATTCAAAATTGGAACACATATATGGATGCATGAAACAAAGAAGATAAAAAATGACTAGTAGAAAGTACTTCACTTCAATGGCTCGTCACATGAATCCTGAAATATGATGCTAATTGATTCGATCCAGTCTACTACTCAAACTTGCAACACAAAAGCCTTCAAGTACAAAAAAAATGACTATAGAAATCTTCAACAAATTATTCCACACTAATACTTCAAAAGATGAAGTATATATACAAAAATGTTTACAAAATATCCTTGAATAATCATAGGATTTTTCTAAGGGAAATAAAATATCTATTACAAAAAAATAGGTATAGCTGCTTAACAACTTAGAAAGATGTCCTATTTATCCAAATAAAATAGAAAGATGTTTGTGGATTACATGCAGCTAGCTTGCTTGTTGTCCTCTTTGCTGAAAAATATATTTCAAATCTGTTTTGAAATATTATCTTCTGATCTTATACTCTTTCATCTGATACACTTTACCTCTAATACTCCTTAAAATTTGTCAAAACTATCTTACTGCTGTAATTTTCTATTCTTAACTGTAGAAATCAACAAACTGCTTTTTATCCTTTTTCTACCTTTTGATTTTTACAATAAATCAGTAAGTGATTCCCATGATTCCCCCTTGGGAATTTTTATCTTCTTCAACTTTCTAAAATTCTCATGTGCCTCAGTATATCTAGAAAATGTTAGTTTTATGACAAATAAGTGTTTTATCTCATGTTGTAGATAAAAAAAATCTTCAAAACTTCTATGTAAATCTTTCCCTGTGGGGATTCCTTGTCCTTCTGTCTTGTTCACTTGCTCTTTTGCATAATCTCTAATTTTCTTATTGTAATCCTCGTGTGGCATGAGTTTATCATTTATAACCAAAATATTAGGAAAACATCTTTGCCTCAAATTTTCAAATTTAACCATAAACTTGGTTATGGCTATGTTCATGTTGGCACACTTCTCTTCTAGTTGCTTCATTAGATTCTTCTTTGTAATGAATTTCCTTATTTCAAGGATTGTCTTTGTCCTATCAGTGATTTCAATTTATTCTAACTCCTGTTTGTTCTTGCTGTTAAGAAGCATGATTAATTCCAAGGCCTACTCAGGTTTAACACCTAGCTCATCTTTGGTTTTCTGAATATCTTCTTGTGTTGCCTTTAGTAAATCTCTCTGCTAAACGATTACCTGAATTGAAGGCCAAACATCATTGATGACTTCAATGATTTTGTTCCATAACTGGTTTTTCACATATGACATTGGTTCCTTCGAGGTTAAATCCTTTTGTATATTCTTCAGTTCTACATTTAACCTATTAGCCCTTTGCTCATCAGTTTTGGCATTGATTTGGGCTAACTTCTTTGTATCTTCAAGATTGTCAATCACTTTCTTCAATCTGTTAATATCATTTGTTTGTAGTGTCATTTCTTCCATGGCTTTAACTAATTTATTAGCCTCATTTGAATGTTGAGCTACTGTAGTAGATGATTCTATAGCTGAAGTTGTGGATGATATCACTGGCACTGCAGTAGCCAGTGGTACTTTAGGTGCCAACTCTTCTGCTAGAGTTGAAGGCACAACTGTAGTAACCATGGTAATTACTGTAGGAGTTTCCTATGCTTTTGTAGTTTCCCTTTCATGGACAAGCTTGTCCATTTGAATTTCCATTTATTTGATCTATCCTATTAATTGAAAAATTAAGTTCATCATGTCATCCTTCTGTGTCTGTTCTTGTACAATTTCTTTGGCTTGAGGATGTTCAGTTGGTGGAAGCTTGAGTTGTTTCCTTAATGCTACAATATCAAAATTCTATTTCTTCACTAACTCTTCTGCAGCTTTGACATTTGGAGGATCATATCCAACTTGAATGATCAACTCTTCTAAATAATTAATCATAAGATATTTAAAATGGGAGGAAGCTTTGTCCACTTTCAATTGATCTCTCATTTTTATGATTGTATTTTGAAGTTTTTGAACACTCATAGCCTTGGTAGTTATAATAGAATATAACATCTCTGAACTTTGTCTATGAAAATCAATTTGATCTAGTGCATGGATATTTTATGTTGGCACTTCTATATCAACTTTGTTGTAGTCTGCAATTGTCTTTGGAGTTTTTACTGTTGGTTGGAGCACTGACATAATCAAATTTTTATTTAAGTAGTCAAAAGATGATAAAAGTCTGTTCTGGACCCTTGGTGTTTACTTCAAATATTGAGAGTATATCTCATTTTTTATTTCTTCATTCTTTGTCTTAAACTGCTTATATTTTTCCCTGATATCAAGATCTTTTTCCTCTGCTGTCTATGAGGAGGATGCCTCCATATTCTGTTGTTTTTCTACCATCTATGTATTTGAATTATCAGGATTTCCTTCATTTAGATTCTCTGTAACTGGTTCATTTGTAATGACTATAGCAACATCTGTATTTGTTACTGAAACATCTGTTTCTTCTACCTCAATAGCCACTTTCTCTTTATCAACTGGATTTATCTTAGGATTTTTATTGTATCTTAATTTGAACCTATTCTTAGTTGTTGTCTCAGCAATGTATGTACCTTCTTCTCTGACTCTTTTAGTAGTTTTTTCTCCTTGATTTGCAGTTTGTAAGGTGTGACTAGTATCACCCTGTTTAACTGCACCTACCATAGTGTTTTATACCCATTCAGTTTGATTGACATAATTTTCAATATCTAATTTTTTCTCATGAATATAAGGTGTTAGTTTGCACTTAACCCTCATTTTGCTTAGTATTCCTTATGGATCATAGTTCCATGAGAAGCTCTCTTAAAATCTGTACTCAAGTAACTGTTTGGTTGCTTTTGTCTCTGCATCTCTGAGATTACAAATAAAGGGTACCACTTGATTCTTAAACTTAAATTGTGTTTTCTTCTTAGCTGCTAGGAAGTTGATAGAATCAGAATTTAATATTTGCCTAGTTTATTCCAAGGCAAAGATTCTCATTGGTACATATTTAGGTAGTTTTTAGGGTAACATATTAGACCCAAAAACTCTGATTTTTGTATGTTTTTCATATAAATACCAATCTCTAGTTCTAGTCTGCTCTGATAGCTATAGAAATTTCTTCATTTCATCACTGATTCTTGGTTGTTTAGTATTTGTCAACATATTTATCAATGGATGAACAAAGAAGTTTGACATCTCCTCATAAGTAAACTCTGTGAAATCTTTTCTGATCAAAGATGTCCAAAAAATAACTGAAAGTAGATTTTCTTCTATATCAAGCTTCTGGAGGGTTATAGGAAACTTGTCTTCTTGAAAATACAAGAACATATGGAAGAGAAAGGATGTATATCTAAACACTCCTTCAGTTGGAAATTTAACAAGCTGATCATGGATATTATCAACAATGTATTCATCATAATTGAAGATGACAAAAGGAGATTGTCTCGGTGAGAAAGTAGATAGGAAACCTAGGATTGATTCATCTGTATGCTCATCTATAAAGTATCCTAGGATGAATGCCAACATGGAAATGACATGCCTAGACCCTTGTTATAGGTCAATTTGGTCACCATTCTCAATGACCTGGTTAACTGGGCATTATCTCCAGGACCAATGATCAAGGGTCTATCATTCCCTATCATCTTAGTTTCTATATGCCCTAAGACAAGAAACAACATGAATCAAACAAGACTTTCATCAAGCAAGGATTTTCCATGGTTTGAAGCTTATTATTAAGCATGTGGGAGCTCACCAACGCAGGCTCTAAGGGGCCTAAGTGCGTTGCATATGCAGGTAGCCCCATTCAAGGCTGCTCTGCAAAGCACTTCCCGACATTCAAAGGTGCGTTGGTCACATTAGGAGCAAAATTCTCATTGTTCCAGAATCTCCACTTGGCCAATGTCTTCTAGAAGGGTTCACATGTGTCAAGCTTCAGATCCAAGTGTCCATTTGACATCTACATGAATGGAAACATGTCTTGCATATTTTTGGAATGTTATTGATTACAAAACAACCTACAGTTCATCTATAAATTGAAGAAAGATCTAAGTGTTTGAGAGGAATAATTTGAGTAGGGAAATGTTGGAGAATTTTCAATAGAGAGTTTGATTTGTGGAGTTTCTGCTAGAGAGATTTATGCTGTGATGAGACTTGGGAACTCTGCTGGAAGGTCACTAAAAATCAGTCACTAGGTTGTAACCTCTCCTTCTATCATCAATAAAGAGTACTTCTTGTTTTTCCCTACATGCATCTATGTTTACTTTGATTTTCCATGTTGCAAGATATTAGTTGATGAATGTAGTTAATGCTTAACTGATTTAGCTAACTAGCTTGAATAGATATCTATATTATTGCATCTTCTATTGTTTTAGTGTTCTTTATTGCAGGAAGCATTCAACCATTTAAACCCACTTGAATTTGAAGCTGTAGTGGAAGCGACAAAAAGGAGCCATTTGGAAGCGACTGAAACAAGTAAGCATCCAATATTGTCTTTGTATCTGTTCTGAGTTAGGAGAAACGGTAGTATAGTCTTTCACCTATTGTTCTAGGCTAACACCTACCTAGGGAATCGTAATTTATCCATAGATTACAATTCTGGCCCACAAAACTGGCGACTCCGCTGGGGAGAAATTCTCTTGTTTCTAGGTGTTTTAGTCTTTGATCTGCTTTCTAAATCCACCTAGTAGCTGTTTCACATAAATATTAGAATTTTTTAGAGCTTAATTTGTAATTTTAGTGAGCCAAACAATAGCTTTTTCTTTGTTTACTGCACCCAACGCACCCTTGTTCAGGGCACAATGCTTTGCAGATCACTGTCTCCCTTCTCAGCCTGCATTGCAGAGCACTATCTCCCCTTGGAGATTATGTTGGCTCCTGAAAGGGACCAAATCCCTTGAATATGACTTTATACTTTGCTTCAATTTTGTTTGCTGATTTGTTCTGAAAATTTTGATGCTCAATTGACCAATAACTCTATATACTTCTTCTCCTTTGACTAAAAATTTGTTCAATGTTGCTCTAAAAAAAAAATCCATTATCATTGACAAGTTGATTTCAAAGTACTTTTTATGGTCACATTAAGAATCGTTTTCTTTTGAAATAGGAAATTGTCGTAAAATCTTAATTTCCTTGATAGGAGAAAGTGTTGTTGAAATCCTCGTTTTTTCCTTCAAAAGAGAAATTGTTGTTTGCATTCTTCGTTTCTCGAAAGTAAAAATCATTTAGATTATAGATCTAGTGCACCTAGTTTCTTTTCTGCATTCATAACATTAAGGAAACTGAAAAGAAAAACTTGCATTTGCATGTAGGATTGTGTGTTTTTTGCAAAAGGAACATTAGAAATCTGCATTTAGTTTGTGATTCATTGATCTTTTTTTTGTTCATTGATTTGTTTGCTCACAAATTATTTTATCTCTTTCCAAAAAACTAGCGTTCTCTTACCCTAGTAGCTAGGTTCTTCATTGAAAAAGCTAAAAGTGAAAGTTTGTTTATCATTCTTAGCTGCATTTTAGGAATTTTATATACATCATCATGGTGAACCTGAAAGGCAAATTTTTAAGCAAGATCAACATAAAATAAATCTCAATTTACTTAACAATGCATTGGAACATTAACGATAACATTTAGAAGGCTAGAGACGTGTTCTGGCATCGTAAAACATAGCATCTATCGTTAACTTGTCTGCGATACATTCCGAGTGTGATACCTCACTCCATGTACGTAAGTATATCGTAGCTCATCCATGTACTCTAGGGTATATCGGGCGGTGTTACAGTATGATAAGTATAAAGGGGTGCTCTCACTGTGCGGTTTCACATCAAACAACGCTAATACGGACTTGGGCCTCCACGTACCTTCGGGTATATTTTGGAGGACAAATTTTAGGTGTTATCCATCCATAGTGAACCAAGTTGGCCGCCCTAAAATTGTGATACACCAAACACAACATTCGGGGAGATTACCTGCCCGTACTTCTTGGTTCGCCAGAAGGTATTCTGCAGTTCATAGTTTCTTGGTAAACCCTTTTGCCTAGCATTACCCTCTTTTTGTTTATTTGTTTTTTGGTTAAAATAAATCAGTCATCGTGGAAGAACAAAATCCTTTCCCACGTCGTTCGCGTAGACATCACTCTACCAAAACCAGTACCATAAGTACCTCTGGTGAAGCATCATCTTCCCATATACCAGAGTTGGCACAAGTTATTTCTACAAATCCTGGTTTTTCTACTGTTGTCAAGACAGAGTCCTCACAACTACCTGTGGTCACGATCCATCCAATCTGTGAGACCATACCTCCCGAACCCGACGTTGTTCAACTGGAAGTTGATCCAAATCCCATTGTGCTCTAGGGGGTAGTTTTTATTGGTCAAACTGGACATCATCTCTAAGACCAATTAAATAGGGTCTATCATCCCCTTATATTTCAGTTGCTATATTCCCTAAGTGGAGAAAATCTTGATCCCAAAGTCGAACAATTGGAATTTGTTCCTGAATTGGTCATCCCACAATTTATTGTAGCCATTGAGTCTCCCATATCACGCAGTCAACCAACTGAAATATACTTTGTGCCTGACGATGAAATTCTTCCACCTGGTTTGATTTTGATTGAAGAAATATTACAATACAAGACACCTTTAACTCCAACTCATTTTCGGTAGGAGCTTTACCGGTACGAGTCTTTTCCTCAATCACCTTCCTCTTATTTTGTTGATCCTGTTTCACTTTCAGTTCCCATAGATTCTATAGGGTATACACTGGGTCATTTGACGATGGCTGAGATAATATCCCAGACCGAACCATCTATTTCAGCTGCGACAACATTTGTTTTTGCTTCATTTTCGATGTTTTGTCCATTGAAATCACCCATGTCATCATCTGGAATCCTATCTGGTTCCTCTCCTTGGTGGCTGGTGATACCACATATGTTACCCTTAGAAATTCCTAAATTCAATGGAAAACCTGGAGAAGACCCGTCAACGCATGTTAAAACTTATCATTTGTGGTATTCATCAAAATCCTTAAATGATGACTCCTTTAGATTACGTCTTTTCCAGAGCACACTCAATAATCCAACTGCACAATGAGGATGGTTCTCTTTTCCTGTGTCAACCTCCTTAAAAAATGAAACAGAGTTATCAGGATAGTTATTTTTTCTTGTTTCAACCTCGTTAAAAAATGAAACAAGTGCCTTTGAGGAAAGTTCTTTTACTATGTCAACCTCGTTAAAAAATGAAACAGGTCATGAGCATAGTTCTTTTCCTATGTCAAGCTCGTTAAAAAATGAAACAAATCCTCCCCTGTAATGAACCTTCATTCCATCCAGCTATTAGTAACTAATATTCTACTTAGGTGAAGGAAATGAAGCTTGGGGGGCATATTCTCTTGCAGGGGGCATTTGACATGTGCTCTAGCAGGGGGCATTCAAAACATTGTTACCAATTACACGCAATCGACCACTGAAGTTCGGGGGCAAAATCAAGTTCAGAGCTCCAAAATACAAATGGTAACTATGGAATGGTAAAAATGAATAATGAAACTACTTTATATAGTCATTTAATTGTTTTCAAGTTAAATTTGTTTGCTATGACTATAGTTTTATTATGTTTTTATCATGAAACAGGTATTTTTAATCCATTTGAAGTTGTTCTGAACAGGAAATACAACTGATGAACATATTTGTCATGCAGATTTATTCAAAGAATGACTTGACCACAAAGCATAATTTTTCTCCTTATTTTTTGAGCTTTGATAAAAGCAAAAAAGGATTTAAAGCGCACTTTTATCTCTTTTTTGAGCTTTGATAACAGTGAAAAAGGAACCCCTGGAGTCTTCTTTCAGCTCTTTTCAGACTTCGATAATGTGAAAAAATTGTCGAGCACTTGTAATTTCGAGCTCGTTAAAGTAAATGAATTGATATCTACTCAGTATAAGTTTAACCCTTTTTTGGACTGAGATGGATTATTTATGAAAAGGAATACCTTGGTTAAACATGACCAAAGAGGCTCTTTCAGATATTATTTTACACTTTTTCGGATCTGAGAGACAAATTTATGAAAAAGTACTTTTAGAGTCCTCTTTCGTCCTCTTTTTCAGACTCTCTAAACATGAAAAAGGACCGGGCTATCACTATCATTAAGCTCATTAAAACATAAAATAGCGACGGGCTTGTCAATCATGGCAAGAATCGAGTTTCATTCATCGCTAGACTCGTTAAATTATTAAATAGAGATACTTTATTATTTATTCGCCCGAAGGGTTGAATTATAGATCAAGCAAATGTTATCCTCCTCAATCTTGTTAAAAAATAAAGAGGTACTGGTCGACAAATGACTGAGGAAAATTTTGGAAAAGCAAGTAAAGTTTATTTTTGGTAGCAAGTCGCTCTTGACCATGACACTTCTTTCACTCCATGTACGTGACTGTTTGGGTTGGGTAATCATCTTGACGGTTCATTCACACCTATGGTTCATCATACCTTCACTTCAGTTTTGGGTCAATGCTGCCAACTCATCATAGTGTCGTCGATATGTTCAAGAGAAGTCATCCAGTGATTAAGAACTCATCCATCTGCAATACTCATAAACCTTCATTTTCATGACCGTCATCCCTGAAAATTGCTATATCAAGTCATACCCTTGTCTCCGAAATAAGTAACTCCAGTTTTGCAAGAAGGTGACTTCCTATTGAATACAAATCAATATCCAGGAATTTCACTTAGAAACATCAGATTCCAGTACCATGAGGCTTGTTATAACATTGACAAGATCCTCGCTTCTAGACTTTTGACCGAAAGATTTTGTTTGGCGTTCGACATCAAATCATCCATTCACGCCTTACGAAATGTACTGCAGTACCTTGAGGGCCATTGAAATTAATGGTGGTTCTCTCACGTTTGTTAACATCTCACATCATTGGCTGGTAATCAAATGATGTCTTTCCATGTTCGACGACAAATCATATATTCACATGGCTAGAATTGTACTCGAATGAACGAGTGAATGAGATAAGAAGACCCCAGATCTAGTTTCAGCCATCCAGGCTACGATTTCAAGATTGTTGTACACATCATCTATACGGTGACCTTACATATAGATTTTCATCCAAACATGGGCCTATATCTGTAGGCGTGTCTGCATCTGGGCAACATTCCAATGTAGACGACTTTCTAAATTATGTACATGTTATTAGATTGTTTTATGTGCTGACTATGGGAATGCCTACCCTCAACAATTATGATCAATAGAGGATATATCGTGATGTAATATATTGTAATATTGATGCAGGTGACTATTCCGCTTTGTTTCCAGGCTCATCATAGTGTAAAGCATCTCAATCAAATGTTCTTATTATTTGGATTTCATGATTTAGGGGGCAATTGTTATTGGTCAATTTGGGCACCATTCCCAATGACCTAGTTAACTGGGCATCATCTCCAGGACCGATGATCAAGGGTCTATTATTCCCTATCATTTCAGTTTCTATATGACCTAAGACAGGAAACAACATGAATCAAACAAAAATTTCACCAAGTAAGGATTTTCCATGGTTTGAAGCTTATTATTAAACATGTGGGAGCTCACCAATGCAGGCTCTAAGGGGCCTAAGTGCATTGCATATGCAGGTAGCCCCATTCAAGGCTGCTCTAAAAAGCACTTCCCGACATTCAAAGGTGCGTTTGTCACATTGGGAGCGAAATTCTCATTGTTCTGGAATCTCCACTTGGCCAATGTCTTCTAGAAGGGTTCACATTTATCAAGCTTTGGATCCAAGTGTCCATTTGACATCTACATGAATGGAAACATGTCTTATCTATTTTTGGAATGTTATTGATTACAAAACAACCTACAGTTCATCTATAAATTGAACACAGATCATTGTGTTTGGGAGGAAGAATTTGAGTAGGGAAATGCTGGAGAATTTTCAATAGAGAGTTTGATTTGTGGAGCTGCTGCTGGATAGACTTATGCTGTGATGAGACTTGGGAACTTGTTGGGTGCTAAAAGGTGCCTTTTAAAACTCATATTTATCCCACATTAACTATCAACCTGAGCAAGTCCTCTTATTTCAAGAGTGTACACAATATGTGCACGCTATAATCCCAGAGAGTAATGTTTATTAAAATGTAGTATAGATCTTTCAAATACAAGAGTAAACAGATGCTGAAAATGAAATCTAATTACAAAAATATGAAACTCAATGTTCTGAAATTCAATCACTCACTCAACAATCATCAGTCAAGGATGCAGTAGTAATAACTCTTTCCTCTGGCAACTGATGTAAATAAAACATAACAAGATCCTCAATCTGAGAACTTAGACAATAGTAGCCAATGTCCTTTACAGTTTTTGATCTTACACTCCACACTAAAGCAATTAAATGGAAATGGTAACTGAGCTAAATCACTAATGCTGCTAATGAAAATAAACTAAGCAAGCTCTCTGCAATACATTCAAAAGAAAAACCAAACTCTTGCAAAAAGGAATAAACAGTAAACTAGTTCACAAAAATGAACAGCAGTTCTATTTACTGAAAATGAGCAACAAACTACTTAATGAAATGAATAACAACTCTTTTAATGAAATGAACAACAAACTCTTTAATGAAATGAACAACAAATTATTAATGGAAATGAACAACAAACTATTAATGGAAATGAAAAGCAATCATGAATAGCGAAGCTTTGTATCTGCAAAGCATAACAATACAGATTATAAAGGAATAAATACTCTTGTTATGTAGAAAGGCACAACAACGCAATTCACTGATGCAACACACCAATTTCATAAAGCATTGAAACAGTAAACTATTAAGCATGGAAACCGCGAAACAATGCAACTAAAGAAAGTGAGAACTAATGCAAACCATCACACAAATAGAATCAGAAAGTAATGATACAGATGGCAAGTGGATCCACCAGGGTCGGGCCCTTTGCCGCTAGTGGAAAACTGCCAAACTACTCCAGTATCAAATAATGGAACAACAACCGAATTTATGTATTAATCATATGTAGTAGAGTTTACAAGCAATTGTACTCTGTTTTAATTAACAAGAGTTGATGAACAATTCTAAAAATTACAAAAGGAAATCTCTCCCCAATGGCAATACATGCTCTCCTTTTATAATCAGAAAGAGGAGAAATTAAATAGTAAATGTGATCCCTCATAACAAAATTGGATTGTTCCCAACAACTTGATCAACAAGAAAATATATTTCCATCAATCATTCAACAGGAAAAAGTTGAATTTGGTATTACAATTGACATCATTTGGAAAACGGCCGCAACAGTGAATCTAGGAAAATTGTCCTCAGAGAACCTTCTGTTTCTCTTAATACGGGCTGAATTTTGGCAAACCATTTTTCACCAAAGTTAATTCGGTCTGTTTTGGACAAAACCCATGTTTCAGATTTTCCAGATTCTTCTCCATTTGCCTAGAATGTCCAACGCAAAATTGTCACTTCTTATTCCAATGAATTTCTAAGTTGGAATATTGAATGATGTGCTAGAGATCAAATCTGCAATCTGGAAAATATCTTGCAGGATAAAATGGTGATTGATGTTACAAAATATATTAATAAACCATCATTGATAAAATCATGCACAATAATCATTAATTTATTAATAATAAAGGAGAAGAAATAATATTTATCCATAAGAGCATAAATAGTTATAAGATGGAATTATATGATAAACCATGATAAATGACGTGATAAAGAATGGTAGAAATGGATGAAATAGGTATTAAAAAGTGGTAATAATAATGACATATTAGCGGCCCCCAATAACTCGTTGAAGGTCACTACAAATCAACACTTAAAGTTGTAACCTCTCCTTCTATCATCAATAAAGAGTACTTCTTGTTTTTCCCTACATGCATCTATGTTTACTTTGATTTTCCATATTGCAACATCTTGGTGGATGAATGTAGTTTATGCTTAATTGATTTAGCTAACTAGCTTGAATATATATCTATATTATTGCATCTTCTACTATTTCAATATTCTTTCTTGCAAGAAGCATTCAACTATTTAAAACCACTTGAATATGAAGCTGTAGTGGAAGCGACAGAAAGGAGCCATTTCTAAGCGATTGTGTCACAAGCATCCAACTCTCTCGTATCTCGTTTCCGAGTAAGAGAAATGGTATAGTTTCACCTATTGTTCTAGGCTAACACTTGCCTAGGGAAGCGTAATTTATCCACATGTATTACACTGCCCAAAGAACCCTTCTCCGGATATTTAAAGTGGAATAAGGAGGGTTGATTTGTGGAATTTCAACATGTAAGGGCATGAATACTTGAAAAATATGAAATCTTTTGGGAAAATCAAGGCCAATGTACAACTTTGTAAGTGCTTCTATTGACAAACGAAATTCTTTAGGATCAGGTTTGAGCTGTAACATTTGGTTTATGGACTCAACAGTAATTGGAAATAGTACTTCTTTGTTTGCATTTATTATTGCTCTTTGTTTAGGTACATAATAGTTCTAACACAACCTAATAACCTCTCGACATGGATGAGTGATTGGAACAACATATTTGGGTAGGTTTGGCTCCCAAATTTGGACTTCTTCAACCTAATCTAAGGACTTTTCAAAGCTCCAGCTGTGTAGGTCTAACAGATTGAATTCTACTATTGGATCTGTTATTTTACAGTCCACGCCTACTAAGGGAGTGTGTTCAATCTCTACAACAGGAGGTTGTAGAGGATTCACAATGATTGAAGTCTTGGAGGACATAGTTGGAGTGGATTTTGGCATTTTTAGGCTTTCTAGATTGCTAAAAATCAGTTTTTGGATTTTTTTAGACTCTTCTGTAAGATTATATGGTTTACATAAGTGTTTCTTGACTTTGATAGAGGTTTTTGGATGAAAGTAGGTATAAATTGGTTCTTTCCTTGGATTTCAACCTTTAATTTCAACTTCGAACTGTACTTCAGACTCTCATAGGTTTATAAAATAAGAAACAGGGGTTTCTTATGATTTTTTCAATGAATATTGGGCTAAAAATTGATTCAAATTGAGCGTAGAGGGTTGGGGTTACCTACAGAGGATTTCTGGGCAAAATTGGAGTCTTTTAAAATTTACAAAGACTAAGATAAACTTGATTTTTCCTTTAAAACTGAATGCAATATTAAAACAAGGTTTGTATCAAATTTTAATAGGGTTTTAGCTTTTTTTCGAGGAACTAGAATTTTTCTTTGGGTAAATAAACTTTTACTGGACTCAATTCCTTCATCAAATTATTTTTAGAATGATAACTGGCTTGTTTTTCTCAGAAAATACCTGTTTGTGCAGGTATTTGTCTTTTAAAATAGGTTATTAAGCATTTGAACAGGTTTCTAGTAATTTCTGGAAGCAATCTGGGACTTTTCAACAGTCTTGATAGCAAATGCAGGTGTTTTCAGGTTCTGGGCTTTGAAACAATGCACATGATTCGTTCTTCTCAGTCGGGAGGGAGAATATAGTCGAATAGTGTCGGAAAATATCTTAAAGGCACATTTAGAAGTTTATTGAATGTTTTAGGTCTAAAATAGTTTTTAATTAATGGCGGTCACATCAAATCAAATGATGGCTTTGAGTTTTCAAAGGCAAAAAACAACAAGTGGCTATCACATAGGAAATTAGTGGTAAATGGTTTTGTTTGGATCGGAAGTGATCCAATAGGACTTGGCCACGTGGAGGAGGGACAAAGAGGTAAAACCACCTATTTCACGTGGTTTGAAAAATGTTATGGTCGCACAATTTAAATTGCAATATGGCCTTTTGATCGTTGGATTAGATGGCTTTGATGCGAACGGTTGTGATTTGTTTTTAGAGTAGCTCGGTATTGGGGCATGGGGTCCAGGGTTTGTTTTATGTGGCGGGATAGGTTTAAACATTACAAATATATATTTATAGTGTAAAAAAATTTATATTTATTTGATTGGGCGGGGTTAATGTTATAATGTTTAAATAAAACATTTAACAAATGTTAATAACCAATGGCGGAGTATGATATATATGGAATATAAAAAAATTTAACAAGTGTTTTAAAACCATAGGGGGCAGGACTACATTATAAGATATGCTTAAACCTATGGGAAAGAGCGGGGTTTATATTTCGCACATGGGATAAAAAAACCATAGGTTTAACTTAAAATAAGTGGGTTTTTTGGGGATATTAATATATAAAGAAATTAATATATAGGGAAGGGTTATGTTTATAGGGATTTAATACGTTAGGTTAGGAATTAATATGAAATGGAATGAATGAAACGAATTAAAAAATACATAGATTTAAACTAAATAAAGTGTAAAATAGGCAATTAAGAATAATTTGTCCCATTATTTATTTTTACACATAGACTTAGGATAAAATGCATTTTGTAGGTTTTTGAGTGTTTTTTAATGAAAATGAAATTAATTAAGGGGGAATTTTACTTTTCTAGAAAAAGAAGTGTTTTACTTAGGAAAAGGGATTATAGTTCTGGAAAAGGGTGAATATGCCGATGAAATGGGTTTTATGTAGGGAATCCAATATTTTTAACCAATCAGTTACTAAGCCTTGGGTCTGGTCCCAATAGAAGTCAGAGAAATGCTCTGAGCCTCTTTAACTGAAGGTTTAGAATACTAGATCATTGTGGGGGAGGGTAAATTAGTTATTTTTTCCCAATGATTCTTTATTACATAACTTGCACAACTGATTTCTACCTACCCATCATTATTTCTAACATTTTTTACTTCATTTGCATGGGTGCATTTAAGCTTGCAACCCTAAATCCATTTTTCTTTCAAAGCATAAAACTTATCTAAGTCTAACCTTATTTCATCCGAGGGCTTAGATTAAAGTGTTGAGCTCCTCATTTATTCTCTAACTATCTACTGATTTTTCAAGTTTAAACTATTTGACATATCATTATTCTCTATCTAAAACATGAAATTCAAAGCATGAAAAGTTAAGATTAAACTATTTAATTGATCATGGATTATGGCATTATTGACAATCTGCACATAATCATTATTCTTGCAGTAAAAGTAAATAGTAGTGGAATTTTGAATTGCTCACTTTCATGTCTTATAATATCTCTTTTTTATATTTTGGGGTCTATTTTTATTCTTTTTTGATCTTTTCTTTTCAAGTCCTTTGATCTTTTGTTTAGGACTTTACCCTCTTTTCATTTTTTATTATTTTCAAATATGGGAAAACAACTTGCAGAAAGCAAGGTATGTACATATTTACAATACTATCAAAGTCAATTCAAAAATTATGAACCCTATTATTATAGGACCCTAACAGTGGGTATAAGTAGAATTTTCTCTCTTCTTTGGGAAAAATAATTAGGAGGAAACTAGCCAACAACCAAGAAGTTTTCTATATCAACAAACCAAGGAAAAAATAATTATATGGAGAAGGGGTGTTCATCCAAGAGTTTTTCATCTCACTTATTTTCATTCTATGTGAAGAGGGTTAGCCTAGATAAGAAATATGCAACAATATTTTCTTTCTCTAGCTTATCGATAATGCTTAGGTCAAATTATTGTAATAGTAATAACCATCTAATGATTTGAGAATTGACATCAATTTTATTGATCAAATACTTAATGGTTGGATGATCAATGTGCACAAAAACTTGATACCCACTAATGGAATGTATAAATTTATTCAAAGAATTCACAACAAACAGAAGTTTTTTTTCAGTGACATTGTAATTAATCTTAGCCTTGGTCAAATTATCACTAAATGAAATAGATAACATAAAGAAATTTACCTTCCAACCGCCTTAATACTTTCCCCACTTCTTTGTTTGATGCATTTGTGTGAATGTTGAAGGGCAAGGCCCAACTTGGGCCCCTAAGAACTGGTGCAGTTGTCAAATTTTCTTTGACCTCCTTAAATCCCCTTTTAAAAAAGGTATTTCCAAGAGAAATATGAGTCTTTTGTTAGTAAACCAAAAAAAGGTGAAGAAATTTGACTAAAATATTTAATAAATCTCCTATAGTATCCAAATAGTCCTCCTAATTTTTTTTTTTCTTTATGGGATAGCAACGTTTCTAATAATTTAAATTTTATTAGTATCAACTTGGATTCCATCCTAAGAGAGGAAGTGGCCTAGAATAATTACTTCATTCATAAAAAACTGGCACTTTTAAGGGCTTAAAGAACTATTCTTTTCTATGCATATTTTTAAAACCTTTTATAGGTTAGAGAGGGCTTCTTGAAAAGCATCTCCATAAGGTGTGTAATTTTCCATATAAATCTCAAGTGAATCATGTACAAGATTAGAAAAAATACTCTGTAGAACCCTTTAGAAGGTGGTAGGGGCATCACACAATCTGAATGAAAGGACCCTATAGGGAAAGGTCCCCCATGGGTAGGTGAAAGTTGTGTTATCCTGGTCTTCAAGACTGATTTGGATCTGATTGTACCTATTGAACTTGTCCAAAGATGAAAACTTCTTTCATGCAAGAGAATCCAAAACTTGGTCAATAAAAGGTAAAGGAAAGTGATATTTCTTAGTGGCCTTATTGAGTTCTCTATAATGAGTGTAAACTCTTCATATCCCATTATACTTAGGCATTATTACTAAAGGTGACACCCACTCATTGTATGAAATATGATAAATAAAACATGCATCTAAAAATTTCTACAACTTCTCTTTTGAAATGTGCTTTATTGTAGGGTTCATTCTTCTTTGAGTCTGTTGGCGAATATGTTTATATTATTATTTGATGTATATATGATGACAACATATAGCATGGTGAAATCATTTCATCTATTTTTTGTCCCAAGCAAAAGCATCAATATTTTCCCTTAAAACAATGAGCAATTGTTCTTCCTGATCAAGTGAAAGAAAAGGGCTAATTTTTAGAGTTTTTTACGGGTTTATTTCTACAATTTTTACATTACTTGGAGTTGACCTAAAAAATATTAATTCTACTGATGAGCTATCTTTAGGATTTCCTAAATTTTCCTCTATAAGACCATCAATTTCCATGGTAGCATGATACTTATTTTGCAGAAAATTGTGAATCAAATTGTCCGCATGCAATTTCCTTCTACCAATAGTGGCTTATAATGTACAAAATGGTTAGGGTGATTATTGATAGAGTTATCATTGTTTGTCCTCTTCTGCCCACATAGTAAAATCATGAACAATAACAGGTTGAGTTTGGGGATAGTACAAGTTGTTTTGTTAGCTACCCATTTGTTATTTTCGTGTTTCCATCTCTACAACTAATATAGGAATCAACAATAGTTAACCAATGTATTCCTAGGATGAGAGGGTATCCATTGAACTTTTTTTTTAGCTGGATAACACCAAAATTTATGGAGTACTCCTAATAATCGATGGAAACAATCATAACCTCAATGATGCCCTCTAGTGCTACTGTGGATATGTCTTGAAGCTGTAGAAAAATGGTGGTTTTTCTTAAGGCTACTTAGAGGTTAAACTTGAGCATGGTCTTCTTTGTCATGACATTTATTCCAGCCCCTAAGTCAATGTGGGTATTGGGGACTACAATGTTGTTGATGTGCACATCCACTAGCAGGCTGCTAAGATCCAATTACTTTGGGATGATGACCTTATAAAGAATTAGAACATTCATTTTCCTAATGACATTGATAGTGCTGACCTATTTTCTCTTCCTTACTGGCCTCCTAATACATTCTTCTCTGATGAATTTTTTATATATGGGAACATCTTTGATGGCCTCTAGGAGAGATATTTTGACACACAAAATTTTCAGTTCTCCGTAAAGTTAAAATTCTTCTTGGGCCTGTGTTTTATGATGGATCAACCTTTTAGGGTAGCGTGGCTTCCTAGCTTGAGGATTACTTTGTTCCTTCTCTTCTTCAATATTTTGTGCTAAAGAAGGTGAATGAGAATTAGGGATTACATTCTCGTACTTGAATTTTATTTCTTAGATTTCTATAGCATAAGTAGGATAAGATGTCTATCCACTGTAGAATTGTTGGGCCTACTTATTATTGGGGTTTAGATTTGGTTGAGCATACCTTTATGGCTATTTAGGCAGATTGTTTTTGGGTAGATGTCATTTAGGAGGAGTAATTAAGGAATCTAGTTGGGATACCTTAGGCCTCCATCCTCGTGATGGATTACCCCATTGAGGAAACTAGTACTTGTATGGCTGAAAAGGGGGGATGACAAGTTGAGAAATAAAGAGTCAAGGAGTAGGCATTGGCCATGGTGAGTTTTTAGGTGAATACGAAGACTGAAAAGGTGCATTATGACTTTTATTGAAAGAGGAAGGATAGTGCATACCTTTATTATATGGCCTAGGGACTTATGGCCTCCTTTAGTTGACAAATAAAATTTTCTCCACGAGTCCTTTTGTTTCTTGATACAACTCTTTAAAACTCAGAAGATATGGACACTTGTGAGGTGAATGGTTTTCTTCACGCACAAATCATATTTTTATAATAATTGTTGAGAACTCATTTCTAAGGTGCCTCTTGGTGCATATAGGGAAGAATATGGCCATGCCATTTCTACCTTCTCTTGTTTATCCTTAATGTGCAATGTGTCCATCTGTAGGGAAAAAATATGTAATACTTCACTTATAAAATCCTCCAACATGCTTCCTATTTCACTCTTAATGGCTGAATTATAATATGAAGGACATGCAAAACCCTGACTAGATATACATATCTTTCTTATAGCTCTATATATATATTTTTAATAGTATATAATGTCTTCATAATTGAGCTGATAAATATCTCCAATCAAAAACATATTAAGCGTCTCCATCAACTCTTCTTAGACCACCCAGAGAAAAACTAGTGTCATTGATTCCAGATCAATGGTGAAATTATCCCCCCCTGTAACTTAACTAAAATGTATTTTCAAAGTCTTCTATTGATCTGTTTGGCCCTTCGGTCATTCTAAAGATTTCTTCTTTTGTCCCACTTTCCCTTCATTAGTCCTTCTACTTGATGTTGAATTTTTGTTGCATTTGGTCCCATGTAGTAATGTTTCCTCCTTCTAATCATATGAACTAGCACAAGGTTGCATACTTGAGGGTAGAAGGAAAAATTTGAGCTTCTAGTCATCATATGTATAATCATATGTCTTGCAGGCTACAAAAAAATCCAACATGAAGGCTTCAGGGTCCTCATAATCCATTCCATGGATGTGTGGAAGAGAAGTGGGGCTAATATTTTTCATTTTAGCTTCTCCATTTCTCTCCCTAATAGGAAAGAATTTTGGATGCCTATTTCTAGCCATCAGATGATGCAGTTTCTTCTCCTCTTAGATGTTCCTCAAAAATATTTTTTTTCTCACCCAAGAAGGCCTCTATATCCTTTTTAGAGAGATTAAGAGGCCCACGGTCACAAAAAATTGAATGCTAACTATTTGTAGAGGTTGGGGTTTTAGGAAAAAAAAAATCATGATTTATCCTTAGCTCTATGAGTCATGAAATAAATGACCTTCTTTCTATCATTTTTGTGTTTTTTATAAAAAAAATGTTGATGAAATTTTTTTGCGTTATTTCAATAAATGGAATGAGAACGAACCAACTTAAAGTAGAAAGAGATACCTACTTTGACAACTCCCTAAAAATGGCACGAAAAAGTGATGTCTCTTAGTATTCCAACAAGGATATTGAAACTCATAAGGGAATCA
The DNA here is from genome assembly GCA_034641835.2 of Pinus albicaulis. Taxonomy (NCBI): domain Eukaryota; kingdom Viridiplantae; phylum Streptophyta; class Pinopsida; order Pinales; family Pinaceae; genus Pinus; species Pinus albicaulis. Next base: position 824,584,693 of record CM076573.1, read on the forward strand.
ACTTTAATTATCAACCTAGGGTGGATAAAAACTTAATAGGTATTATTACTATATTTACAGAAGGAAATATATTCCACTTTGGTTGATTCGATGCAATTAAGAGAAGTCAAGATGCATAGAGACCACTATGCTATGCGAAATTATTATAAAATTCAGTGGAAAATAAATAGATATATTATACTTTGCAGGAAAGAAAATAACTGAAATAAACAATATTCTACTATAGAAAATTGAATGACAGAAGGTAAACCCTAATCTAATTTGCAAGAATGTAAATGACATAATGCAATTCCACTATTTTTTGAAAAAAGTAAACCAAATATATCACATGAAAGGAAATGATTGAATTAAAATATATTTTACTTGTAATAAGACAAAGAAAATAATTTAAGAATAATAAATGTAGATCCTCCTCCTTTATGGTGCATAAAAAATCAAAGACATAGAAAAATCAACAAACCCTAATTGCAGGATGGAAGCTACAACTATGAAGGAAAATTGTCTAATGGGTATTTGATCCTCTAAAATCCTTCTTCGATGTTTAATGCAAATTTTTGAATACTTAGGGATGATGGAAAAAAATCTGGTGAGATTTTGGAGGCATTCTAAGGCAATATATGTATTGGTACAGGATGACCTATTTAATATAGGAAACATTCAAGAGAAACTCAATGAAGTCTAACAATGGCCTTAATTGTGGAAAATATGGTTGAAGGCTGTGGAAGGGAAAATGAGACCTTACCAAGCTCAGATACACTCAATGAGTCAACATACCCAGGGAGGAAACAAGATTAGGGATTTCATGTAGCTCAGTTTAGATTATTGGAAGTTTTCATAGATGTAAAGTAATAGATGAAAAGGTGATGATGTAGATGATCCAAGTGCATAAAAAAAATAATATTTTAACCTATGAAATAATACCATTCATTTGCAAGAAAAGTACATCTCTAACTGATAAAATAAAAATGTTTAAACAACTACGAAACCACTAATTGCAAAAAATAAAATAACAGTGGAAATGAGTTTAATTTAGAATGAAAACTACTATTGCATGACAGAAACTAATATTTTTATTATAAAAAAAAGGTACGTAATCAAACTTTAGTAAGTATCTCTCTTATAAACCTTGCAAATACAACACTATCCTAAAAAATAAGACTTTCATAAAATTGCAACTACATTAAATATATGAAAGGAAATGTACATGAAGGGGCTTGAGCACTTGGGTTGGGCCCTAACCCAAAGATACCTAGGTCCCGTTAGAAGAAAATCACACTGAGAACAAGGTTATTCTTTTCATCAATCTCCAAAAGTGTTCATAAATGAAACATTGCAACTGAGGTGATAGGAACGATCCTTACTTTGACAATGAATATCCTTCTGTAGAGTGTGAATCCCTATTGAGTTGCTAAGGCTCTTTACTTCTACAAATTTGTTTTGAGGGGAAACCTCCTTTAAGGGATGAATTCTTCCATCCAAAATCCCTAAAAATTTTGATATGGTCCCCTAGTATTCTTACAACCACAAGGATGTAGTAAATGTCCATGAGGAGGCTCAGTTGTGATTAGCCTATAGCAAGGAACACCCCTCCATAATCCTTTCATGTTGATCTCCTACATGCTCTTCACAATAAATCTTTAATATTATTCACATTTAATTCATTATGCATATAGGATATAACAAATACCTCTTAACCTTTGAGGAACATATGATAGTTTGAAAAAGACATTATCAAATGCAAAAGGAAACATTAAATATGCCAAAGGATGTTCTCATGGGCCTTAAATTATACCTATTTTGGAGGTCAGGCACTTGGTATTCTTTGATTGATGGATATATGATGACTCTTGGTTGATTTTGTTATTATATGACTTGTTTATGATGGGATCAAAAGGACTCACGTGACACAAAATTCATGGCTTTTTAATTATGGCACATTCAATAATAACCCTCATGTCAAATTGTTTGTTTCATGATCTATCCCATAGATTTAATTTCAACCTAGATGAAGAACCAATGCAGTTCTTGTTCCCATACTATGGAATCATAAATTTTCTTTTCATTTATATGAAATGCAACATTTGTTTGTAAGCAAGGTTAGTTACATCACAACTAGAAAATCACCCACCCAAATATTAGTATAGGCTTAATTTTTCTTGTGGGACAAAGGCATCCATGAAGAAAGAGAGAGTAAAACCATGATACACATATATAGATTTCAATGTAAGCCTCTAATGCTACCCAAATTTTTTATGGATAAGTATTTTGTTTCTGAAGTTTGCAAGAAAAACCATCCATGGCTAGCTTTATTTGAAGGAAAAATGAAAAAAAAAAAAAAAACTTTTTTGTTTACTATTGGAAAAATGACCATTAAGAATCCAAGCCACCTTGCAGAGTTTGAATATTTTTTAAAATATTTTAAGTTAAGTTGAATTCATTGCATACTTTGATCTAGAAGAAATATTTTCTATACACCTAGAAAGTGTTATATACGGCAATTTATTTACAAGAATTGTGAATAAAAGTGAAGAAAGTAACATTAATTGATGCAAAATGAAAAAGCTACTAATACATATTGAGGAAGTTGTTGAAGAAATCAACACAATCATGGGAGAAGGATACATGAATATATGAACAAATTATATCTATCAACCTCCAAGTTCCACACCCAAGACCTTTCTGAGTTCATCTTCCACTCAATGGAAAATTAATGCTACTTCAATTACCATAATCAGTAATGAAAGTATCTTATGGGGTAGAGATGAGAAATGTCCCATTCCCAAATTCATCATAAAAAGAGAACACACAACTCAATGAGCCAAATTCAGAAGTGCCAAAGAAACACCAAGTGGAGAATAAATTGTTAACATGGAGATTAAGAGAAGTATACCACTTGATTGGGTTACTAATTCGTTTGTTGAAAATCAAAGAATAACGAAACAACTTTTTGAGGAAGTCATTGTTGGGATATTGAATTGGCACCTTTTTAAATCTCTTTTCCTTACCTTTTTTTTTATCATTTTACTCTTATATCCATACCTTATCACTTTGAAAATTATCATTAACTAAATTTGGTTTCCATTCTATTTATCGTCCTTATTCTATAGTTTTTCTTTTACTTTGACATAGAAGCTAGCTGCTTTAGAAAATTTTTAATAATTTTAAATTGACAAAGGGTTGTTACAGGGTGTGTGGCTTGTTGAGGTGTGATTACGGGATTATATCTCCTAGTGTTTCCTTTTAAAGAACAAACTAAAGACCTTTTTAATGTTTTTAATACATGCTAAACTCCTCTTGGACATGTTTTTAACCTATGTTTAGTAATGAGTCCAATTTGGACAGATACTCAGTTAGAGCTAGTTCGACCACCAAAGAAGACATTTTTCTACAACATAGATGACATAGTTGAAACATTTAGGATTCTTAATTGACAAGTCATTGTAATATTGGACAAGTTGTTATAACTTGGTTTCAACTAGGGTTATTTGTTAAAGGAAAATTATTGTATATTCTTCATTTAGATCACATAAGAATTGAGAAATTATCATAATGATCACATCTTTTGAAAATAGGAATGTATTTTGTAATTTTAAAAGATTGTACTCTCTTCCCATGAGGCACATGCATATAGAAGAGAACAAAGGAGGGAGTATTGTAATTGTAATTATGTACTTCAACTTTTGATTAATGCAACTCTCTGCCATTCATGGCTTCATACCTCTCATATGAGTAGCTTATGTGCTATGTAATTTACCAACCCCTGATAGGAAAGAAAGGCCCTCCTTCTCAACAAGGATCACTACCTTGGGAGATACTATAGCAATGTGTTTATTTCCTCTCAGTTATGATTCATGTGTGATTTATTATTACTGTTATATTTTGGTTCATGCATCAAGTAGTTACAAAATTCTAACCTCTATTATTTTGTAATAGCATAGGTCCTAGACTAGTCGCTTCATTCGTGTGGTGTTCATTTTATTTTTGTTACAACTCTGTTGTTTGTATATTTCATTGAATGAATGTTTCAGTAATTTTTTGATTGTTGATGGTTTCCAAGGGTGTCACTTCTTTGAATTGAAGTAACCATTTGATGGAGTGAGTTTTATTTTGTAATGTGTGTCTTTCTTTTCTAAAAGAGTGAGCGAAATTTGGAGTGTAACAATAGATTTTTTTTTTTTTTGTTTCCAAGAGTGATATTAAAATGATTGGTTTGAAGGTTTATGAGTGTTAGTTTCCATTTGTTCTTGCATATACATTTTTTGATAGCCTTGAAACAAAAATCCTACCCAGATTGAAAATTAATGAGAGTTGGAACATTTGTTCTGAATTGAAAGGGAACTTGTTTTCCCAACATTTTGGCATCAGTTATAGGGAGGTTGTAAAGGTTCATATGTGTGACTATTTTACATGCATTGATTGAAAGCATGGTAGATGTGTTTCTGACTCTTAATTTTTAAACTAGTAAGACGATAGGTAAGAACCTATGTATCGCTTTAACATATCAAAGTAGGCTTGGCCTTGCAAGGAGTTAGTGCACATATGATTACATTGCATGAATAGTGAAGACAAAAAATACAGTGCCCCCAAGAAAATAACCATGCAGATAGGAGAGGATGAAGAAGAATGAGGAAGAACCAATATTTTGGAAGAGTAAAATTTATGTAGGAGATTATCTCAAAAGTTGAACAAGAATCATCTACTCGAGGAGAAACATCTATGAACAAAGGATTACGTAAAGCTTCTCAATAGAGCTAGCATCTAGTGAGTATTATGTGTTGGGTTCACATATTAGAGAAGAATTCTTTTATGAACCTTCAATCTCATAAACAAGCCCTAGAGTTTCTAGTCCATTTGTATTGGTAGGGTATAGATATCAATATTTTATAGAGGGACACAGGAATACAGATGAGCAGGACATACAATAAATGATTGAAGAATGAACAATTGATCAGTACATTTTGGATTTAGGTAGTGTGGTGAAACATCCTGGTAAGAATTATATTGCAGAGGGTGTTGTAAAGTCATTATAACCACTTTCATAACCTGACCAACTTGAATAGTGAGATAAATCCCCATCACCTGGGAGGGGTAAATACCCTTCACTGGGAGGGACACCTGTAATAGTTGTAAAAAACCCTAAATATTTTAGGAATAACCAAATGGTAGGTATTTCAGTTACCACTTTTTATTTCCCTATTGGAAACCTCCAAGGACATGCCCCAATGAAGTACATCCCTTTGTATGCACTTCCTAGTTTTCAAGGTACAATCATAGAAGATCTGAATATATTTATTTTTTGATCTGATTTCCTTTGAAGAAGTTATGACTACATCACTAATGAACATAAAATAAAAATGTTTTCATCCACATTAAAATGGGCTACACTAAGATTTCTTATGGGACTCTATGGAGCATCAATTAGTACCTAGGATGGGATGAAGACTATCATTTTAGAAAAGTATCGGGATTACTTTCATTCTAGATATAAAAAGGACCATCTATTCATAATCACTCAGACACCAGATGAAAAATTGGAATTACATGTTGAGTGCCTTTAGTGTAATTTGTATAGATCTCAACATAGTGATACAGACAAGGAAATAGTTATAATAATTTTGATCAGGGGAATGTGATATGACTTCCTTTATATGATAAATATTTTATATCCATGGAGCCTTACGATGATATTGTTCAAATGTGATGAAGGATTTATAGAGGATCAACAAGAGGAAAACCCATGACACATAATGCTTCTACCAAGATTCTAAAGTCATCCAATTGTGGGGTAACATAATAAGAATTTAGAAATTTTTTGGACAATTTTAATATTGATATTATGAACTTCTTGTCCTCTCAGCTCAATGTATTGCAAGGAAAGTAGAAACAAATTTAAATGGAAAAATCTTTATTTATATTTTGCTACCAGTGCAAGAAGAAACATCCCCTGAGGAAATGCACACTTAATAGTGTAGTATGTGCGAGAAATATCACTCTACAGAATAGTTTCCCTTGTTACTTAGACTAAAGTAATTTTATAAGGAAGAAGGGGAGTATCTTGAAACAACATATTTCATTTTCACTAAGAATCCATGGCAGTCTAGGCCATAAGGTATGTTACTAGAACACTTCTCTCCATTTAATTATCGGTATGGTGTGTATGGTCCACAATAGATTTCCCAACCAATACATTGCCTTGTAGCTCAATGGCATATTCCTAATCCACCTATGGTCCAATACCCTTTTCCGTAGCCTTAGTGGCCTTCTACCTCATGGTCTCAATTGTGGCAAGGGACTACTTTTCCTAGTTATAGTTTCCCTACAATGTTCCTATGAGTGGTCCTTCATTACGTCCCTAGCTACTTGTAAAACCTAACCCTAATTCCAATAATAATGTATTACACCAATTTGTAATTCCAATTCTCCTTACTTATTATATATCACCTACAAAATGAAATTAAATTCAATTATGATCAAGGATAATGAGAAACCTCACTTATTCTAATGTTATCATAGAAAGTGAGGAAGAAAATATATTGGGAGAAGAAATTTCAGATCAAGGATCTCTAGAGAAATAATAGGTTATAACAATCGATGTTACCATTAGTGTTGATACAATTGATAATACCTAAAAATATATAAAACATGGTGATATTATTAAAACCACTATAAGAACCAATAAAACCCCTAATGTCACTGTAACAATTGATGCTACCCTAGCTATGAAACCTATAGCACCTACTCGAAATGAGACTTATTTGCATCCCACTTATCCCATAAGATTAACTGAAATCAAGAAAAATCCTCAAATTGAGTTAGAGTTCTTAAACGAGTTAAAAAACTTATATAATTGGATTCTTTTATTTCAAGAAATTTGACATGTTCCTATTTATGCTAAAACAGTTAAGGAATTATTTATAAAAAATGTAAGTAGCAAACCTCGAGACCATCTTACTATGCATGTAATTGGAAATTTATCAAATATTTTTTTAGGGGATAACACCCTTGGTAAATATGAAGATCCCAAGAACCCAACAACAATTGTTCATATTGGAGAAATATTTATTCTAAACACCCTAATTGATTTAGGAGCAGTAATTAATATACAATCAAGGAAATTGTTGAACTACTTGTGGTTACCAATTTGAGGCCAACTCCCACTATTTTAAAATAATTGGATAGGTCTAGGATAAAAACAGAAGGAGTATTGGAGGATGTTATTATTTTAATAGACTATTGATAACACCTAGTATATTTTATAGTGTTACAACCTAATACATGCATGGGAGAACATTCTCTGATCCTAGGTAGGCCATGTCTTGCCACTGTAGATGCCTTTATTGGATGCAAATAAAGGTGCATAATTTTCTTTGATGGTAACACTACCAAGGATCTTGTGATTTACCCTCCAGCAAAACCAATTTTGGAATGTGATAACCCTTTCTAGTTTGAGTTCGAATTGGAAGAATCTGATACACGTTCACTCCCCACTATACGAAAGGATTTTCACTTTAAAAATGAAATTGAGGAAGACAATATTAACAACTTCATTAATGACCCTTATATTATTACACCGACATCATATAGATTGTTGTATTATGTGATAAAAAAATCTAATGACCATGATACTCTTGATGACCCTGTTAAAAGGAAATACCTATGGCCCCTGACCATAGGGTGTTCGAATAGGCATAGATCGCGGGAAGACATTAAACATTAACCCTAATTTATATCCCAAACAAAAAGTGATATTATTGCAATTAATAAGAAATAATAAAGAAGCCTTCACGTGGTACTGTAAGGACATGAAGGGTATCCACTGTACTTCATGTACACGTCATATCTACTTGAAGGAAGGATCTCATCTTGTCTTGAAATATCAATGTAGAATGAACCCAACATTAAAAGTACTTGCAAGGAGGAACTTCAAAATTTCTTAGATCCAAATTTTATCTATCCAATTTCTGACAGTCAATGGGTCTATCCACTTTTTATTATTCCCAAGAAAAATGGGAAGTGGAAAGCCTTTTAGACTATAGTGAGCTAAAAAAATCCATTCAAAAGGAAAATTTTCCATTACCTTTTATTGATCACGTCCAAGACATTATTTCTAGTAAAAAAAAATCAATTTTATAGATGGATTTAATAGCTATACTCAAATTCAAAATTCTCCGGAGGACCACGAAAGAACGACCCTCACTTTCCCATAGGGTAAATTTCCCTATAGGGTCCTAGGTTTTGGGCTTTGTAACGCATCTACAACCTTTCAGAAAACAATGTTAGGAATTTTTTCTGATATGGTCAATGACTGTCTCGAATTTTTTATGGAAGAATTTACAGCCTACATGGATGAGTTTGATGAAGCCTTGTATAGCCTTGAATAATTAATTGAGAATTGCATACAAACTCACCTTTGTCTCAGCACTCAGAAGAATCATATGATGATGACTGAAGGTAGTTTTTTATGTTATTATCTCTCCGTTGTAGGAATACAAGTTGATCCAGCAAAATTTTAGGTAATTTTGAAAATTCCCACCCATAATGCATTGAAGGAGGTACATATATTTTTGGGACAAGTAGGTTATTATAGACGATTTATAGGAATGTTTTCGAATATTGCATTCCCATTTTTTTTTATATTAAGAAAGGATAAGTATTTTTATGGAATGATAGTGTAATGGTGATTTTACATAATTGAAAAGTTTTGTAACAGCATATCCTATTTTACGAGGACCTACTTGCATTCTATCATTTCAAATTTCCACTAATGCTTAGGATACAACCATTGGAGTTGTGTTGGGACAATAGGAGGAAAGTAATTTGTATGCCACGACAAGAAACTGATGCTTGTAGAGGTAAATTACACAGTGACAGAAAATGAGTTTGTTTTTGTTATTCATGATATTAAAAAATTTAGGCATTACAATACTAGCTAACAAATTTAGGTGGTTGTTTTTACTTCAATAATTTGATATTGCCATTATAGATCAACTTGAGAAAGATATTGGTCTGGCAGATTTTATTTCTAGATTAACTAATGTTATTGATGATCTTCATTTTGAAGAAACTTTTCCAGTTGAGTACCCTTTTGCAGTATCCACTTATTCAGCTTGGTATGCAAACATTACCAATTACTTTGGTGCTAAAAAATCTTCATCGTCACTTTTCTCCCAAGGAAAAGAGATAAAATTTTCAACAAAGTGTTAGGTATTTTTGGTTGGATGGATACCTCTTCCACACTAGTTTGATCAATAGATTATAAGGTGTGTAAAGGAGGACAAGATATACAATATTCCTAAGTCCCTTCATGTTGGGTCTTGTGGAGGGAATTTTTTATATAGGAGAATAGGTCATAAGGTGTTACAAATGTGTTGTTTTTTTCCTACTATTTTCTGAGCTGAAAGGAAATATGTGCAAGGGTGTGATAGTTTTCAGATGATTGTTCAACCTACTCAATAAGAGTATGAGTCGTTAGAACCTCCACTAGTAGTGGAACCATTTGAGAGATGCACTTTATATTTTTTGGGATCAATTGATCCCCTGTCTCAACAAAATACCTATATTCTAGTATGCACATACTATGTCACCAAATGGGTGGAGGATAGAGCACTTACCAAGGAAACTAAATGTGTTTTTATAGAATTTTTATTTGAAGAAATATTTTCTCAGTATGGAGTGCCAAAAGAAATAGTTATAGATGAAAGAGCACAATTTACTTCTCAACTAATACAGGACCTTGTCAAAAAGTACATAATTCATCATTGATTCACTTCACTTCACCACCAATAGGCGAATGTGCAAGTGGAAAGTACTGTGAAGGTACTTGAAGCTATTCTCATTAAGATTGTGGTAGGTCATTAAAGAGGCTAGGTTGAGAGAGTTCTATAGGTATTATGGGTTTATAGAACTGGTTGGAGGAATAATATATGATTCTCTCCTTATGTTTTGGTATTTGGTAAGATTCATATATTTCCCATTGAGTTTGAAATTAAGGAAATCATAACTACTTTGGAGGTGGATTTAGATTTAACTACAAATTAGAGACATCAACTGGAACAATTGAATGAAATAGGTGAGAATAATTTTATTTTTGTGAAACAAATAGATATCATCTAACAATATTGTGCCAAGTGGAATTGAAGATTTATTAAGAAGAAGGCATTTCAGAAGAGTGATTGGGCACTATTATATGACTCTATATTAAAATATTTCAAAGGAATAGGAATTTACAATCATATATGAGTCTCAAACATATTTTCATGTTAATGTACATCATCTAAGGTTGTATCACAATCCTACTTTTAAGGATTCACTTATCAACATTGTCTCAAATGCAGATGTTGAGCTTCAAGTTGTTGGGGTAAGGGAATTATCCCTACACTTCCAAGCACTTATTTTTTCATTATTTATTTAAAAATAATAATATATATATATATAAAGTAAAAAATAAAAAGAAGAACAAAATAAAAATGTCTAATGGTGAAAAAAATTTCTAGGGTGCCATTGGATGAATGTGTTGACTAAAAAAAAAAATTGCTAGCAATCAACACATTGTTTTTCCTCTTCTATAATCACATCCTTATACTTATTTTGCTTATAAATGTTTTACTATTTAAACTAGTTTTTTGTTATAGACTCATTGTTCATAAGTTGCTACATTGATCATAGACTTCAATGCAACAACCCTAATTACTATAGTTCTCCTCGTCTTTACTGATACAATCGTGCATATCTGTAAGTTGCATTCTACAGATTCATATAGCTTTTCGGATATAGATCGGAGACAACTTTATCCTTTTAACGTCACAAGTTGTGTATGTGTGTTTTATTTCAATAATTGCTAGCTAAATCTCCATGCTAATTCACTTAATTCTATTGACACACAATTTTTTCTCTCACCACATCATTCTGATGAAGTAACATGTTCCACAAATGGAATGTTGTAAAAAATTGATCAAGTCATCGCACTTGTATAGTCTGAATGTCAACATGATGGTAAGTCAACGATAGGTACATTTCTTGTCATTTACTTACATTTTTTATTTTAAGGATGATATGACCTCCTATCACACCTACCAAAAATGGTCATTACCATAAAGTCGAGGGGAGTGGTGATTATATCTATCACATAATACACCTTATCACTATCCTAATTTAGTAATTATCCATTGTACCATACATCATATCCTTATTCCAATTCAATAATTAGTGATTAGAACTTATATTTATAGTAATAATGCACTTTTTCTCCTTCCATTATTGATTAAACTTAATGTGACTATCAAAGAATATTCCTAGTAACCAAAAAATATGGCATACCAGAACTATTAGAAAGGTAAGCTAATTCAAGCATACTAATACCCTCTACCTTAGAAAACATATTTCATGAGCGACGTGTAACCTTATAATAGTGTTTGAGAAGCCATGGGAGGAGTAGCAATCTGTCATGAACTTGAGTCCATTGGTGCTTTGTTACTCCATCCAGAAGCCATAGACATATTTCAGAAATGAGGTTTCGTTAGCCTAGTTTGAGAAGTTGCATGGGATTAATGAACATGTTGCTTTGGAATTTGCGTAAGCCTTAAATGAGTAGGGTTTAGTGGTTATAGGAGTCAGTATTTTTGTTATAGAGGAAAAATTTGATAGGGTGACACTTTTACCTCAGATAGGGATGCATTAGTTTTGTAGAAAATTGGAAATCTCGACATCCATGACTACATTTTCATAGAAAAGTGAGGAGGTAAGGTGTAAGGGAAGAGGAATTGACAGAACATCCCTTCCTCATCCTTGGGATGATGTTGATTACTTCACTCATAATTTTATTACTTTTTAGGCGCGTGTTGGGATTGTATTTCATTAACATTTTTAGCTGCTAGCTCATTTGCACAATCGGAAGTTAATTAATATTACCTACTACCTATTAAAATCATTACAGCATATGGCAGAATCTACACGAGTTACAACAAAACCTAAAACTTTCTCGACTAACCATGGGTTGATATAATTGAACATAAGTGGCATATTACAACAACAATGATGCACATGGACTAGGTTTATATAAAGGTTGCATGCACCAGGTCATAAGAAGGAAGAGAGTGAACTTGAATAACATGACAAAAAGAGTGAAGTTGGAGCACATGAGAAAAGTGTTGAAAAAATACCAGAAAGTGCTCGAAAAATGCTAGCAAAAATATTAGCTCCTCCTCCTAGACCTTTTCAGAGGATTATCCAAATTAGGAACTCTATAAAGAAGGCTTGCATTGTAGGAACAATGGACATATCTAGTGGAGAGTCTGAAAGTGTTGAATATGGATTCCCTATTTAAGAATAAGTTTCTAAAACATAGGCACCTGAAACAAATGCACCTAAAATAGATCGAATAATATAGAGGTTCCTGAGAAAAATATATCCAAAGAAGTCCTTGAAAGAAAAATTCCTATGCAAAAAAGGATAAATAAGAGGTTGTTAAAGAAGGAATTGGGAGGAAAAAAACATAAGAAGAGAGCGTGAGTAGCTACTACACCATCAATTTCCTTAATCTTAGAAGTCAAATTTTCTACAATAGATTTAAAATCATCCAAGAAATGAGAGGAACAACTAAGTGAGGGAAAGAAGGAAGAAACCACATGGGAACAAGAAAGCATTCCCTCGCTAGGTAAACTTGAAACCAATCTTCTTGTTCAACAATTTAATAAATCAAAAGAGGAGAATGAAAATCTAAAAAGTAAACTTGCCATGCTTAAAAAAAATCAAATTAAGAAAATGCAGTATTAGAAACTCTAGCTGAGGTGGCAGGAATTCTATCACCTGCTAACACAACCAAAAAACATTTCATGGGTTGTAGATAAATACTCAAGGAGGTAGATTCTAAGGAGCTAGCCATTGTTTAAGTTGAAATTCAAGTGGAAGAATAGGATGAGGAGTTCTAAACGATTATTCCACAAGAAATTGTTGATGTTGTTGTTGTTACACAAGAACCAAAAATTAAACTAGAGCGGTATGGAGAAAATCATTCTGCTACTCCACAAGAGCATGGTAATAATTTTGTTACACAATAATCAATGGCTTCATAAGAACTTATCAATGATTTTGTTTCTCCGTGAGAACTAGTAGATGAGATAGTGTAGCAGAAGGAGAAAGGAGATGAAGGGATATTGCAATAAGTTATTGAAACTTCCACTATAACAACAACCGATACAACTCAATTAGAATCTAAGGAGTCATTAAAATCAAAAAAATTTCTAGAATAATTAGAGAAGTGAAATAAATTGGAAATCTCATTCAAAAGAAAAGTTATCCCTTTAAGGAGATATAAGGGGATTTTTGATAATTTAAGAGAGCTTGGGCTGAAAATGTGTTGGTACAATTGTTGTTAAATATTAAGAAGGAAAGGAAGTTGGAGATACTAAGGGTATTGGAATTACAGAAAGAAGTGAATTTTTTACAACCCGAAAAGGAGAAAATTTATGAGCTTGAAGAGAATACATTGAGTTTTAGGGCTCCTTATCTTTCCTAGCCCTTGTATCTGCAGGAACACTTTTCCTTTTTAAATTAACAATAATAAGAAATAATGACCATATAATATAAAATAAAACCAAAAATTAATGAAACTTTCCAAAAGGATAATTGTTTTGAGCAACATATTCTCTGTGAGTTGTATCTACATGATCATACTTTCTTTGGGACAGGTAGTTTTAACATCACACATTATGTTGGAGATATTAAACTAAGGGATTTACATCATTTATGAAAAATCAAGTTAGTTGGAAGGTTTCCCGTGATATTGTAACAAAAAACAAGGGAGGTGTGAAACTTCTTATTTCGAATGAGCCAAGGTCTACAAAAATTGTTTCTATGGATTATAATAGGATGTGGAAATATGCATCCACTAGAAATATGTTGATGGAAGCTAGGAATAAAGTTCTAAAGCATTATTTTTAGCGTATCAAGGGGTTCAGACTGAAGGAATTAGAAGGAAGTATGCTGAGATAGGAAGCTTAAAGGGGGGAATCTGGGAATGAAGACCCATTTTGTTTTGAAAATTTTGTACACAAACTTTTCAGAGTACATCAATATGTTGAATACATCAAGATAAGTGGGTTTGGTTGGTATGGTCTTACATTCAAGTTCCCACTTATCTGGTGATGAAAAGAGAAACCCGCTACAAGCAGGTTTCCCTTTATTTTAATAACATATGAGCCTGCAACCTCACAACTGCACAACAAGGCTGCAAATTCATAGATCCGAACCCAATCCTGGGCCTATGGGTTATTAGCCCATTTCACTTCCGCTGCGCTTCCTTGTGCCTTCATATAAATATATCTATATCGGAATAAATTCCATAAAATATTTAACCAACACATGCGGCCCACCTTATCACCAGAGTATATCGAAGGTAAATAAAACAAAACAATGGAAAAAAAAAACCCTTTGACCAACAACGCCAGTCAAACCCTTACATGTATTCAAAACTAGAACTCAAACAACCCCAAGCACATTCTATAAGATATCGGTTACATTGAAAGGTTTTAATTCCCGCACAACTTCTGGTTCGAAACCCTTGGATCTCTTATCAACATGATCGAACGGTAATCACAATTTTCTTCCCACTTAACTTTAACGCTCCGAAAAAGTGCGAAATAGGTGGTAAGGGAATACCACTTATTCCACATGCCCTCCAACGGACAATATCACATTTTTTTTTTCCGAAACAACTTACCAACTCCAGGGCACGCGAAACCAGTGGTTTGGTCATCCAAAACCACGAATTTGCAACTTTGTTTTAGTTCCTTTTAACCACGGTTTCTCATCGGGTTTGCTGTGGTTTCAACACGCAATTGAATACCACCAAGGTTCATATCTCGTGACTCCATCGCATTTCTTCAATTCGTCCTATCCGTCTCAGCTCAAATCGTGGATATGTAAAACCACTGCTCGTTTTAATGTATTGTAATTACACAATGAAACGCATAATTAAAACCTCTACAACATTCCATTTTCACGATATACTCAGGTGCTTTATACCTCAACCAAAATCTATGGCACTCTCATTAGATGCATCGTTCTACCTTGAAACTAGTACTAAATTGCCAGTCACACAACAACTCATAAAATTACATCATATTCTTATCGGATCGCCATCGATCCTTCCGTGATCGATGATCGATCAATAAAGTCTAATACTACGACAATCAAAACTTAAACTAAAAAAACCCACAACTCAACATAGAAAATCCAAATAACCAGCAATTTTATTATATACAAACAGTACAGATGCTTTGAGGCATTTCAGCCCTAGTACAAATCCCCATGTTGTTACATTGTGTCCCCTCTCACACATTACAACCTCTCGTTTATATAGATATTATCAAAGATCATGAACAGGTTGAGATGCACAAGTCTCTCCTGAAGCACTCAGAAAACTCTTAGTCTTCTACTCGCACACATGGCAGATCATTAATATTAATCAGTTACATAATTTCCAGTATCGGGTTAAACAAAATTTTGTCCCAAATTGCATGACTATTCGCATACCCAACTTTTCATCTTCAGATTCAAACTTGAATTCAAAACCTGTTCGGATGCCCCTACATCAGACTCCCGAGGCACAAGAATTTATGACCTCCTGGTCATATGTCTTCTACAACTGTTAGCAATCCACGTCATCTGCGGAACTTCTCCTTGTGATCTTCCTGTAATATCTTTCTTAAACAATTCTCACCCGCATCCTCTATGGAATTGTCCTCTGTGAGCTGCAAAAAAACCTCTGCAATAGAAAGTCCTCCCTACTACCAGATACCTCACCAAGCTTCTCTCCTGAGCTCTGGCTTTTTGCATCTCTCTGGTTCACTCCTGTGGAACCATTTGAGCACTCCTGCTCTAGGCTGCTGCAATCTTCTCACCTTCCTCTGCTGCTACCTTCACAAAACATGAAAATCACAAGCTTCACAAAACTTCACAAAAGTGTACCTCTTCTTCCTCTATATGCAAACTCCTCCTCCTTCGCAGGAAATAATTTCCCTGCTCTGATACCAATTGATGAAAAGCGAAACCCGCTACAAGAAAGTTTCCCTTTATTTTAATAACATATGAACCTGCAACCTCACAACTGCACAACAAGGCTGAAAATTCATAGATCCGAACCCGATCCTGGGCCTATGGGTTATTGGCCCATTTTGCTTCCGTTGCGCTTCCTTGTGCCTTCATATAAATATATCTATATCGGAAGCAATTCCATAAAATGTTTAACCAACACATGCGGCCCACCTTATCACTAGAGTATATCGAAGGTAAATAAAACAAAACGGTGGCAAAAAAAAACACTTTGACCAGCAACGTCAGTCAAACCCTTACGTGTATTCAAAACCGAAACTCAAATAACCCCAAGCACATTTTATAAGATATCGGTTCCATTGAAAGGTTTTAATGCCCGCACAACTTCTGGTTCAAAACCCTTGGATCTCTTACCAACATGATCAGACGATAATCACAATTTTCTTCCCGCTTAACTTTAACGCTCTAAAAAAGTGCGAAATAGGTGGTAAGGGAATACCACTTATTCCAAATGTCCTCCAATAGACAATATCGCATTTTTATTTCTGAAACAACTTACCAGCTCTAGGGCACACGAAACCAGTCTTTTGGTCATCCAAAACCACGAATCTGCAACTTTGTTTAAGTGCCTTTTAACCACATTTTCTCATCGGGTTTGCTACGGTTTCAACACGCGATTGAATACCACCAAGGTTCAGATCTCGCGACTCCATCGCATTTCCTCAATTCGCCCTATCCGTCTCAGCTCAAATCATGGATATGTAAAACCACTACTCATATTAATGTACTGTAATTACACAATGAAATGCATAATTAAAACCTCTACAACATTCCATTTTCACGATATACTCAGGCGCTTTATACCTCAACCAAAATCTATGGCACTCTCATTAGATGCATCGTTCTACCTTGAAACTGGTACTAAATTTCCAATCACACAAAAACTCATAAAATTACATCGTATTCTTACCGGATCGCCATCGATCCTTCTGTGATCGATGATTGATCAGTAAAGTCTAATACTACGACAATCAAAACTTAAACTAAAAAAACCCACAACTCAACAAAGAAAATCCAAATAACCAGCAATTTTATTATATACAAACAATACAGATGCTTCGAGGCATTTCAGCCCCAGTACAAATCCCCACGCTGTTATATTGTGTCCCCTCTCACACATTACAACCTCTCATTTATATAGAGATTATCAAAGATCATGAACCAGTTGAGATGCACAAGTCTCTCCTGAAGCGCTCAGAAAACTCTTAGTCTTCTACTCGCACACATGGTAGATCATTAATTATTAATCAGT
This sequence comes from Pinus albicaulis, assembly GCA_034641835.2. Classification (NCBI taxonomy): domain Eukaryota; kingdom Viridiplantae; phylum Streptophyta; class Pinopsida; order Pinales; family Pinaceae; genus Pinus; species Pinus albicaulis. Next base: position 824,602,055 of record CM076573.1, read on the forward strand.
TACATAATTTCCAGTATCGGGCTAAACAAAATTTTGTCCCAAATTGCATGATTGTTCGCATACCCAGCTTTTCAACTTCAGATTCGAACTTGAATTCAAACCTGTTCAGATGCCCCTGCATCATCTGGCTTCCTGTTTACAAGTATCAACATCCATATAGGGAAAGGATAAATTTTTGGAAATGGAGTTTAGTTATTTCTTGAGGATGCAAAGGTCCTGGTGAAGACATGGCATGGGATTATGATCTTTCAAAGCTCCATTCATAGCATGTCTTAATTTTTTTATAGAGGATTACATGAGGACATGCAGATATTTAAGTTCGAGCAAGATGTTGGGACACAAAATTTACACCCTTTTATACACATTTTCCCTACCTTTTCTTATCATTTTGACTCTTATAGACATACCTTATCACTTTGACAATCATCATTAACTAAAATGTGTTTCCTTTCTATGTGTCATCCTTGTTATCTATTTTTCCTTGTAATTTGACATAGAATCTAACTAATTTATACAAATTTTCAATAAATTGACAAAGGGTTGTTAAAGGGTGTGCGGCTTGTCGAAGTGTTGTTACAGGATTATATCTCCAAGTTTTTCCTAAAAAAAATGGAACAAAGACCTTTTCAACACTCTTGATACACATCGAACTCATCTTAGACATGTTTTTATCCTATATTTAGTAATGATGACCGATTTGGACAGAAACTTGGTTAGAGCCAGTTTGATCATTGAAGGAGGCAATTGTGGTAAGCGCAGCTAGTGTAGTTGAAATAGTTAATATTTTTAATTGACACATCATTCTAATATTGTTGACTAATATCACATGATCATCTTTCTCACGATGATCTTGAATTTTAAAAACAAGAATGTATTTTGTAATTATATAATAATGTACTCCGTGCCTTGTTAGAATAAGGAATTACTGAGAGGGGTGGGGGGGGGGATCAGTAATTAGTGAGACTTTAAAACTTTAACTCAATTATTTACTCTCTTTCACTCTTTTCAATTACTTATTTGATCATTATTAATAAAATATACATACAACAATGTAAACCATTTAAATGAGCATGCAATCCATCAATTTCGGTAGTAGACACATATTGACACATATATTTTTACAAGGAAACCGAAAGGGAGAAAACCACCAATATGTTTCTTATTATGACGTAATTTAAGTACCTAGTTGAATACATCAATTTTGTTGTGAGCACCCACTCAAAGGAGGCTCCAACTCCCTTCTAAATAAACCACTAATTGCGAAGAGGAAACAACCTCTAATGAATGTAGGCCACTAACTAATCTAGCCACCTATTTTGATTTTCATACACATTTTGAAACTAAAAATAGAGGAATATGAAAATGCTCAAAAATATAAACCTAATCAACTTCTACACACATCACTTTCCTTCTGCTCTACAATACTTCTTTTCACTACACTCTTTACTTCTCAACTAGATTTGGTCATGGCCCTTGGCTACTATGTATAACTACTAACTCTCAACACCAATAACCCTTTAGCTCACACACTTAAGCTCAACACCTCACCTAGAAATGTTGCTACACACAACAACTCTACATCCCCATTCAACACAACAATAATCTTGGGTTTGGTTACATTGCAACACAATGAAAAACGTGGTCTTTGCTAACATCCACACTTCCCAAGGGTTTGAACCATCATGCTACCCGTGCTGCATAGGAAATTTCTACCAATTTAAAATCATAGCTACAACAAGACTCTCCATTTTTTCATTCCATCAAAAGTCTTGGCCATTGCAACTAAATTAATCTCTTAGAATGGTATTTTTTCACTCAAAAACTACAACTCCATTAATTCATAAAATGGTCACCTGATGATTCCTCCATGCTAATAATTAATTCTCAGTCCATAATGAGTACTATAGGAAGGCTCTCCATCCCTATTAATTATCCACAGATATCAGTGTGTACTAAATACGTGGCTCACTTTTGCTCAAGATAGGGTCCATTATTCTGCTCATCATGGACCTTTCTATCTTAAAACATCAATTGTATGCAATTTACATTAATCCAATAGAACCAACCTTATTGTGTGAATATAATCAGCTTCCAAATAATCAATGGTAAGAGGTGCCAAGCTCTTAATTGGTTGCTAACTCATCCATTCCTACATACAACTCATGCTGAATAGCCAAGTTGGCGTTGTTAGCCATCACTAAATTTTGTTTCAGCAAATGATGGCTAAAACAAGTCTTTAGTCTTCAAGAAACAGATTTCATGCAAAATTTGTGACTTCTTGAAGCCTCTTTGTGATCCTTGTCTCAAAAGGTCGATGTCCTTGGTGTTTTCACTTCAAAACCTTCAAAAGCCTGTTGTCCCCTTTAAAAATCCACCAAGAAATCTGTTGTTCCCTTCAAAAATATTTCCTAAACAACCACATTTTCATCATTTTATTCACTCATTGTGGCCCTTTTTCATCCTCCATTTTCCTCTGGAGAAAGCTCCTTTTTTCTCTTTCATTTTCCTTTCATCATCCTAAAAAACCTTCAAAATTGCCTTTCACTTCATAAAAATCCCCTCTTATAGCTATAAAACCCTTTGTTGTGATTTAGTAACCTTCCATTATAGCTATTAGGACTTCAAAAAGCCTTGAAAACCCACAAAAAATGCATAATACCTGTAAAAACCCTTTTTCGCCCTTTTCAAGTCTTTAAGCCCCTGAGGTCTTTAGTTTTTCTGCCCTTTTGTCACAAAACCAAGCACTATAACCAAGCACATAATAAACCCACATTTCTTTTTGCAAAATTCTTCCCCCAATGCAATAGGCCCCTCTTCCCGCGGCCCCCCAGATCTTTTTCCACCACGTAACTAAGTTCTTGCGACCTGGAGCTAATTCATTAACCCCCTAGCCCTTTTCCCGTAGCCTCGGTTCCTTGTTCTCCCACAGGACCGCTCTCCTACCTAATCCCCAGCCCCTTCCCTTTTGTCCTTACTTACCCACCCAACGACAGATCTCCACTATCGATCCAAGAGATCTAACAACGGTACCTCAACCAGCCATCTTTTCTTTCCTTCCCCTTCTTTCTCCTTCCCCCCGCCTTATCACTCCATCATGCGGTCTCCACCGTTGATTTATCAAAATCCGACGGCCCTCGCCCATTTCGTCACCCAACTTCCCTCTGGGCCTACCATTCCACTACCCGGTCATCTCTTCAAATCACGCCCTGACACCTGTCCCCCACTACAGTGCCCGCCGTGCAACTTTCCATCACACCTCGGTCTGCACCGTCAGATCTATCCCTCCTCATCCAACGGTTGACATCTCATATCGCATAGATTTTGCGTCTGAGATTTAACGTTCCAAAATCACGTGATACTAGCAGTATTGAAAATTCCACACGATGCGATACAATTGGATTGCGTTCCCTCTGGGAAAAACCACTTACCGACCGAGGGTCGCACGAAAACCACCCATGGTATTTCGAAAACCACTTTTTCCTCGATTCGTGCCAAATACAGTTTTGAACTGGATTCTCGCCAGTTTTCCTCAATAAAACTCCTCTGCCTACATATTCACCCCCTCTCCACTGCTCCTCCGCTCCGCCAGCCTCCTAAGCAATTTTTCCAAACACCGCAGGATTTTTATAACGTATTTTGTTGTTGTTGGAGGTTTTTTATCATGGTTTTTGGAGCGCAAACCCTGTCCACAACTCGCAAAGGGATAGATCCAAATTATTCCATGTTTTAATGCTAAATCATGAAGGGAGAAGGCTGCCTAGTTTCATCCGAGGGTTTGGTTAGTGTTGTGTAGGCACTGGTCATACCCTTAGACCCTCCACTGCACTGTATACCACCTGCACACAACAAGGAACAAGAACGGTGAAGGTAAAGTTTGAAGATCAGAGATTAAAGACAAAAGCCAGAGATTTGAAGATTTAACCAATGAATTAAAGGTTAAAATAGTGGATTAAAGGTAAAGCCATTGAACAATCAAAGTGAAATGGATTAATGCATAACGGTGAAGGTTTAAGGCTTAATCCTGCAGTTTAAAATTTAACACAGTTTCAAGATGGGTACAGGTAGTTAAAGGAATAGGTTTAAAACCACTAAAGCTGACAAGGGCCTCCGAATGCCACATCATTGAGCCTATAACTCCTCAGAATGACACCTACAGCTTTATTTCCCTCAAAATACTACAAATTAATTGCACAATCAGAGATATTTCTAAAGACAGCTCAAAATTTATTGCCAGCCTACCAAGGGCCCCCAAAGTCAACAAAAATGACTGAAGTTGATGAACTTTAATGTAATAATCAATTGGCAGAGTTAAAACATTAGATAACTTCTCCATTTGGCCCTTCAAAGGCCGAGAAGCACTTATTCTGCATTAATTGAATAAATGAACCCTTCTTTCACTCCACCTCCTCGTTCTTCTATAAATACTTCTCCAGAAGACAGTATAGGGGTTGGTCTTTGGATACTTTTTGAATGTAAATAGTTGTTGAAGCATGTTGTAGCTCTATTTTGTAATTGAAGATACATAAGCTGAGATGATAAGTTTGAAGCTGTAAAGACCCATTGGACTTGAAGATTGTAACTGGTTTGAACATCAAATACAAGCTGATTTATGGTATCCCGGTCTATGTCAATGGTGATGTGCTTTTTACTGTAATTGTTAATTTTCTCATGTTTTCCATACTGTCCATTTTCTCTGATAAAGAAAAACAAATATAGATTAGGATTTACTGTCAAGTACCCTAAGTCTCACTGATAAATCTTTATCCTTTATGTTTTCTTCTAAATGTGTTTTGAAGGTAATTCAATAGAGTATAACTAGTGAAGTGTTGGTAATCCCATGTTTCCTAAGTACAACTTGAGATACTTTCTTTGAATGTTATTGAAAAGTTTTCTAATTAATGTTGAGCTAGAGAAGTTTATGGTTAGCCCTGTCCTCTAGTTTCTTCTCCAACATTTGCTTTGAAAAGTTCCCTTAAGATTATGTTGAAAGCAGGCTAGTTTAAAAGTACTTACCTGATCTTAGACTATTTTTTATGTTCATCATGAATGTCTTCCTTTGAGAATATGATGAAAGAAAGCTAAGTTAATAGTCTTTACTTGATCTTAAGTTATTCTCTATTTTTAAATGTTTTCCTTTATAAATTATATCGAAAGTAGGCTAGTTTAAAATTACTTACTTGATCTTAAGTTGCTCTGTGTCCTTCCTTTGAGTATGCTGAAAGTAGGCTAGGTTAAAAGTCCTTACTTGATATTAGGCTACTCTTTGTTTCCTTATATGTTTGTTTCATCACTTTCTTAGTGTTTCATTCCATAAAATCAACTTAAAGATATCCTTTGACATAGATGACTTGCCCCATGGAACACTCTTGAAACTTGCTATGCAATTAAATCCTCTTATGACTCCATATCCCAATGGATTAATGATGATCCTTGCTTGTCTTATCAACTGAAACATTCTTTCACTTACTTACACCTTCACCCTTCATACAGACTTCCTTCATCTTCATGTTATCCTGCCCAACCAAAACAAACAAAACCTTGTTCTTCATAACTAGCCTAATATCATACTTAAGCTTAAAGACCATATCTTTGAAAACACATATATATATATAGAGATCCCTCTCTGAATATAGGATGGCTAGGTCCTCAGATTCCAAAGTGGTTTTGATGTAGGCTCTACAGCATTTGTACTTGCCAATATTGCAAACTACGAAGACCTAACAGACTGGCGACCATACTGGGGATTTCTGAGTAAAGTCCTTAAAACAAAATAATTAGCATTCACTTAATTAAAATCAGCTTTCTTCAAGCACTACCAAGCATATTGGTGATCATGATAGGACTTGTCTGAATCAGTGGCAATCTAAGTACTTCTTAGGATTCTAACAGACCCTTATCAAACCTTGGAGAAATAAAATAAGTAAGCCACAGAGTAAACTCTGTTTGTCTCATCACCGTAGGTAAGTGTTGAAATAGATATAGGGCACTCTCATAACCCACAGGACTATAAAAAACTTAGAAAACCCAAAAACATTTCAGATTGGTATTCAGACAAAATTAGTGGTGGTGGACCATTAAAAATTTTATCTCCCAAAGCTAAAAATTTCCACTTGGTGACTCCACTGGCCTATAATAGGCATATTACCCCTCTAGTATTTGTAGACTCCTTTGGGAATGCATTGAGAAAACCCAATCACACTGTTGGTGGACAGCAAAACTCAAAACTTCCACCTGGCAACTCCACAACTCACAAAAGACCAAATGACTCCATTGGTAGAAGACTCTAAACTGGTTGAATAGACACAGTGACCTATTTCCTGATTTACAAACATGATTCCAAGGATACAACGAAGATATGCCCCAATGAGTAGATATCATATCCCTGGGTTTCCACATAAGATGCCCCAGGTGAATTGGGATGACAACTTGCCTATTTTTCAAGGTGAAAATTTTGATGACAATTTATTACATCTCATCAAATTTCATATACATGTATGGAGGTTAAAGGTGAAATGGCATGAAGACTGCTTGATGAAAATGTTTATGTTGACATTAGAAAGAGAAGCAAGGGAATGGTATGAATGGTTAAAAGCTGGTAGTTTGTTTTCTCGAAGAGACCTCCACATAGTGTTTTATGATCATTACAAGAAACAATCCCTATATCTATTATTAAGGGGAAGTAGTTGTAATCAATCTAAGGGCCTCATAGAATACCTTGCAGGAATTTATGAAGATTTAGCAAATTGGTAGCTTGAGGATCTCTTAGTAGCCATTCATGAATTTCATACCCAAGACAACTACCATAAAAACCTAGATGAATCAATTCAAGAAGAAATCAATCAAGAAACAAAAGAAATCCCTCAAGATATCCCTCGAATCATGAACAATGATTCAACATCCCTGTTAGCTGAGGCTCAAGAAGACATCCAGTCTCAAAACCAGTTAACACAAGAGATAGAGGACTGCTATACTTCTGCTCAAAGAAAAACAGAAACATCTCCTCCTTTGACAGAAGAAGAAATAGATCAAATATTAAACAAACAACTAGTCTCTGAAAAGTTTTGTAAAACAAACACTCTTGCCTATTCACCTAATGAACTCTGTTGTAAAAAACTAGAAATCTCCCTTGTAGATCAGAATAAAGAAATACCAGCTGACAATCCAGTGTGTTTGATTGGTAACATTACTTACATTGATGATTTCCATAAATTTGATCTGTCTGATGATGATGTTCTCCAAACAGAAGTTGATCTTACAATACCATCATGAGTAGATTTGTGGAAGGAAGATCAGTTCCACCAATTCCAAGAAATCAATGAGCCAAAGCAGACTATTTATGATACTGATGAAGAAAGCTTCAAAAATATAGAAGAGGGTGAAGAACCTCTGAATCTTTTCTCTGCTTCATTTCATCTCATCAGTAACAGTTTCCATGTGATTGGAAATCAACAGTCTTTCAGCTCAAAGGTTGAGGAGGAAAACAAAGAAGAATTTCTTGAGCATGATGAGTATAAAGAACCTTCTCCTGAAAAGGTTGAGATAATCAAAGAGAACCATGTTCAAGAATGTAATGACCTCTTCACTAAGTTCAGTCCACCAAATCAAAACATACAAGGACTACTAGAGGACAACACTGCCAAATATGATGAGTCCTCTAGTTCAGATGATAATGAAGACGAGGAAGATGTTCTTTCTCAAAAGAATCTTTTTCTTGATCCAGTGGAAGAGAAAATAATCCTAGTTGAAACTTATCTTTCAAACGCTCAAAACCAGGTATTATTTCAAGATCCCTACGCTGATTTTTTGAAGACATTTGAAGAGGGTATAAAGATTGTTAAGATCAGTGTATTACCAAAAGCAAGAAAGCTTTTTAACACTGCTGCCAAGGAAAAAATGAGATGCGAGTGGCCCTGTTGTTTATCTAGCATGCTCAAACAGATGAGAAAAGACCAGTCATGGAACCATCTGATTGACTAGATGTATTGGAAAAGAGATTTTGTTAGCTAAAACATGTAAATATTTCCAAGCTAGAATAGGTTATATAGGAGATCAATAAAGCTCAACCTATGAGCATTTAGTTAGTTTTTTGTTTTCTGTTTTGAATTTGAAAAAAGAGAAATACAAAAACAATATAAAAGAGAAAAAGAGGGCAGACATAAAAGAAGAAAGGTATAGCCCCATAACTAAAAAGATAAATTCTGAAAGTGTGCAAGCTTAAATGCCATTACCAAAAAGAACACTGCTATTTAGTCATACAACCTAATCATGACTAAATAGATTTCAATTTACTGCTAATAGGTTAATGGATCAGATTAGCCAAAAAAATTAATATTGGCTTATCAGTAGATTAGATTAGGATAGAAATAAGTGGCTCTAATCAGACCAAAATCTGACCCAAAGAAAAAGAAAAGAACTGGTTCTGACAGGATGAAAACTTGAACCAGATAGAGGAAAAAATATGACTCTAAACAGATCAAAATTTGAGTCATAAGAAGAATGAAGAATGCACTTAAATTTTAGATCTTAAGCCTTCACAATTTCTGTTTTAAATTTCTGCAAATAAATTCTATGTGCAGCTTGTACATATAGCCATACGCACCATAGCAAATCAGACAGTCTAAACCTCATTTGAATGTGTTTAAATTTTTGTTTTAGAAGATAGAGAATAAAATTTGCCAGATAGTCTAATTCTGGCAGATAGTAGCTTAGGTAGAGAATTTATGAGTTCAACAGTTTAATCTGAACTCACGAAAGAAATAAGGGTTGATTTAGATTAGCTTTTTCTGTTTTCAAAAGAATAAAAGATTGATGTTTAAGATTTTCAAGTCCAAGTGCACCTTATGAAGAAAAAATGATAGGAAGTAGGCTATGTAGGTAGAATGTTTGGGAGAAATTTGTTTGTCGACATCAGATACTGATCATCTTCTAAAAATCAGCATGATCAAAGAAGAAAAAGGTGTTCAATGGATAAGGCACAGGTCTGCATCCAAAATATGAAATTATGAAGTTCTTGACACCTCCAAGAAGCTGCCATCCCCATGAAGCCACTGTTAGCCATTAGTAAATTGTGTTTTAGCAAATGATGGCTAAAACAAGTCTTTAGTCTTGAAGAAACAGATTTCATGCAAAATTTGTGACTTCTTGAAGCCTCTTTGTGATCCTTGTCTCAAAATGTCCATGTCCTTGGTGTTTTCACTTCAAAACCTTCAAAAGTCTGTTGTCCCCTTTAAAACTCCACCAAGAAATCTGTTGTTCCCTTCAAAACTATTTCCTAAACAACCCATTTTCATCATTTTATTCACTCATTGTGGCCCTTTTTCATCCTCCATTTTCCGCTAGAGAAAGCTCCTTTTCTCTCTTTCATTTTCCTTTCATCATCCTAAAAAACCTTCAAAATTGCCTTTCACTTCATAAAAAACCCCTCTTATAGCTATAAAAACCTTTGTTGTGATTTAATAACCTTCCCTTATAGCTATCGAGGCTTCAAAAAGCCTTGAAAACCCACAAAAAATGCATAATAGCTGTAAAAACACTTTTTCACCCCTTTTAAGTCTTTAGGCCCCTGAGGTCTTAAGTTTTTCCACCCTTTTGTCACAAAACCAGGCACTATAACCAAGCGCTTAATAAACCTGCGTTTCTTTTTGCAAAATTCTTCCCCCAACGCAATAGGCCCCTCTTCCTGCGGCCCCCCAGATCTTTTTCTGCCATGTAACTAAGTGCCTGCGACCTGGCGCTAAGTCATTAACCCCCTAGCCCTTTTCCTATAGCCCCAGTTCCTTGTTCTCCCACAGGAACGTGCTCCTACCTAATCCCCATCCCCTTCCCTTTTTTCTTTACTTACCCTCCCAACGAAAGATCTCCACCGTCTATCTGGGAGATCTAACGACTGTAGCTCACCCCACCAGCCTTTCTTTCCTTCCCCTTCTTTCTCCTTCCCCTCGCCTTATCACTCCATCATGCGGTCTCCACCGTTGATTTATCAAAATTTTATGTCCCTCGCCCATCCTGTCACCCAACTTCCCTCCGGGCCTACCATTCCACTACCCAGTCCTTTCTTAAAATCATGCCCTGACACATGTCCCCCAGTATAGCGCCCGCCATGCAACTTTCCATCGCGCCCCAGTCCACACCGTCAGATCTGTCCCTCCTCATCCGACGGTTGACATCTCATATCGCATAACTTTTGCATCTAAGATTTAACGTTCTAAAATCACGCGATACCAATGGTATTGAAAATTCCATGTGGTGCGATACAATTGGATCACATTCCCTCCAGGAAAAACCACTTACCGCTGGAGGGTCGCGCGAAAACCACCCATGGTATTTCAAAAACCACTTTTTCCTTGATTCGCGCCAAATACAGTTTTGAACTAGATTTTTGCCAGTTTTACTCAATAAAACTCCTCCGCCTACATATTCACCCCCTCTGCACTGCTCCTCTGCTCCACCAACCTCCTAAGATATTTTTCCAAACACCGCAAGGTTTTTATAACGTATTTTGTTGTTGTTGCAGGTTTTTTATCATGGTTTTTGGAGCGGAAACCCAGTCCACAACTCACAAAGGGACAAAGCCAAAGTCTTCCATGTTTGAAGGCTAAATCATGAAGGGAGAAGGCTGCCTTGTTTCATCCGAGGGTTTGGTCAGTGCTGTGTAAGCACTGGTCATACCCTGAAACCCTCCACCGCACTATAAACCACCTGCACATAGCAAGGAACAAGAACAGTGAAGGTAAAGTTTGAAGATCAGAGATTAAAGACAAAAGCCAAAGATTTGAAGATTTAACCAATTAATTAAAGATTAAAGTAGTGGATTAAAGTTAAAGCCATCGAACAATCAAAGCAAAATGGATTAATGCATAAAGGTGGAGGTTTAAGGCTTAATCTTGCAGTTTAAAATTTAACACAGTTTCAAGATGGGTATAGGCAGTTAAAGGAATAGGTTTAAAACCACTAAAGCTAACAAGGGCCTCCGAATGCCACATCATTGAGGCTATAACTCCTCAGAATGCCACCTACAGTTTTATTTCCCTCAAAAGACTACAAATTAATTGCACAATCAGAGATATTTCTAAAGATAGCTCAGAATTTATTGGCAGTCTACCAAGGGCCCCCAAAGTCAACAAAAATGACTGAAGTTGATGAACTTTAATGTAATAATCAATTGGCAGAGTTAAAACATTAGATAACTTCTCCATTTTTCCCTTCAAAGGCCAAGAAGCACTTATTCTGCATTAATTGAATAAATGAACCCTTCTTTCACTCCACCTCCTCATTCTTCTATAAATACTTCTCCATAAGACAATATAAGGGGTTGGTATTTGGATACTTGTTGAATGTAAATAGTTGTTGAAGCATGTTCTAGCTCTATTTTGTAGTTGAATATACATAAGCTGAGCTGAGAAGTTTGAAGTTGTAAAGACCCACTGGACTTGAAGATTGTAACTGGTTTGAACATCAAATACAAGCTGATTTATGGGATCCTGGTCTATGTCAATGGTGATGTGTTTTTTACTGTAATTGTTATTTTTGTCATGTTTTCCATATTTTCCATTTTCTCTGATAAAGAACAACAAATATAAATTAGGATTTACTGTCAAGTACCCTAAGTCTCACTGATAAATCTTTATCCTTTATGTTTTCTTCTAAATGTGTTTTGAAGATAATTCAATAGAGTATAACCAGTGAAGTGTTGGTAAGCCCATGTTTCCTGAGTACAACTTGAGATATTGTCTTTGAATTTTCTTGAAAATTTTGCTAATTAAAGTTGAGCTAGAGAAGTTTATGGTTAGCCCTGTCCTCTATTTTCTTCTCCAATAGTTGCTTTGAAAAGTTCCCTTAAGAGTATGTTGAAAGCAGGCTAGTTTAAAAGTACTTACCTGATCTTAGACTATTTTTTATGTTCATCATGAATGTCTTCCTTTGAGAATATGCTGAAAGCAGGCTAAGTTAAAAGTCTTTACCTGATCTTAAGCTATTCTTTGTTTTTAAATGTTTTCCTTTATAAAGTATATTAAAAGCAGGCTAGTTTAAAAGTACTTACCTGATCTTAGGTTGCTTTGTGTCCTTCCTTTGAGTATGCTGAAAGCAGGCTAGGTTAAAAGTCCTTACTTGATCTTAAGCTACTCTTTGTTTCCTTATATGTTTTTTTCATCACTTTCTTAGTGTTTCATTCCATAAAATCAACTTAAAGAAATTTTTTGACATAGATGACTTGCCCCATGGACCACTCTTGAAACTTGTTGTGCAATTAAATCCTCTTATGACTCCATAGCCCAATGGATTGATGTTGTTCCTTTCTTGTCTTATCAACTGAAACATTATTTCACTTACTTACACCTTCACCCTTCATACAGACTTCCTTCATCTTCATGTTATCCTGCCCAACCAAAACAAATAAAACCTTGTTCTTCATAACTAGCCTAATATCATACTTAAGCTTAAAGACCATATCTTTGAAAACACATATATATAGAGAGATACCTCTCTGAATCTACAATGGCTAGGTCCTCATATTCCAATGTGGTTTTGATGTAGGCTCTGCAACGTTTGTACTTGCTAATCTTGTAAACTACGGAGACCTAACAGGCGTATCTGCCAAATATGGCACAGAGTGCCCAAGAGCTCTTGATCCACTCATAGCCATTGAACATATTTCACTACCTCGAAGCTCGATAATTATTTAGAATGAATTAAACAGACCATATGGGATTTTTTTATTATGGGTATAGAGCTCTCTAACTTAAAACATAGGCCTTCTATCCTTTTTATTTAATTAAGAGACTCACTACCGAATCCATCGAAATGCCTTAGAACCTTTCCCCTAGAGCCTTTACCTATTTTCTGTCATTGAACTAGGTGATGTGACCAAAAAATATATCGTCAGGCACTAAGCATATTTTTTGGCCTATAGGGTCTTAATTTCCCTGATAACCTTCCATGCCCCTACTTCTCTATTTTAGTATAAGATCGTATCGGTGCTTTAGACATTCACTGGGACCACTCATATACATATGCTACTACTGGTTTGGAGCCCAAATGCTTGAATGATGGTATCCTTTTTAATAGTCCTCCATAATATCTTATGGGCTTGTGAGCTTCCATCCTGGCCCACTTGTGTGCACCACTAACAATGCCTGCTTATAGACGACCCCTCCTCTTGCTTTAAGGTGTTAAGGGAGGTTTTAGGCTTGGACCACTCCCTCAGTTGCACACTTTAAATGGTTCTACCTGCCAGCCTCTACTACGCCACTTTTATCTCTATTTTTTGGTCCCACTTATGCATGGTTCCCATTTCTAATCACTTCTGGGAATTTTGTATTTCTGGTAACATAAAATATTATCGTCTATTAACATCCTACCTATGATGGATTTCTCCCAAATCCTCGGCTCTTTCAATACCCATATCACTTATTAATATATTTTCGGGCTTTCAGGCATTTGGGCATTGTTCCCCGCTATTCTAGCTCCACGCTATCCCATAAAACTTATTTATTAATCATGTTTCAAGATTTTTGGGCTTTCGGGAATTGTTCCTACTATCCCAACACCAAACAATCTAGGTCACCTATTTAATAAGGCCCAGTGCTTCCAGGGTTTTGGGCACTACAAGTTTGACCATAGGGGTCCTGATTTTGAATGGAAATATATTTTAATCCAAGGGGTCATTTGCATACTTTAGCATATCATTGGAAATATATTTCCAAGAATAAGCCAACTATTCTAGTTCTAAGATAATTTGAGCTAAAATCATAATGCATAAATTCTTCCAAACCAAGGGTCTCCTTAACCATCACAGGTACAATATTTTAGTTTATTACCTCATCCTACTACTATGATGGTTCTATACTAGATACTGCAACAACCATGGGACTCCTCCTAATCTTGACACACCATGCACACTAATGCTAGCCTGGTTGAAATCAAAGCTTACATACTGAATTCCACCAACCATTTAGACAAAACCAGCTTCCCAACAATATCCCCCTTTGTCATTAATGGAAACAGAGGAAAATCCCCCTGAAACCAGGCACAGTTTTCTCCATCATTTTTCTTCATCTTGGAATTAATAAATTCTCCCATTTGAGATCAACGGCAAAGGATTCTCCTAAAATATCCCCCTGAAACACTTCATTCTACTCTTAAATTGACCCACCAAGCTATGTAGTTGCAAAAAATGATTGTAATTGAGTCATTTTGGTGGAGGACTCACAAATCCTATCTGTTGTCGGAGATACACAAAGGGTTCTCTTACTAGTGACTTAGTAAAAATGTCTACAAGCCTCTCTTTAGTGGCCACATATTCAATTCGAACAACATTAGCAGCAACTTGTTCTCTTCAGAAATGAAACTTGATAGTAATGTTATTGCTATTTGAGCAAAAGATAGGATTATTAGAAATCATAATAACACTATTATTGTGAGACATGATTGGAATTGTATCATTCAACTCTAACTTAATTCCCTTTAAGGTCTATTTCATCCAAATAATTTGTTAGCAACAAGTGGCAGAAGAAATATACTTTTCTTTAGTTATAGATAAAGAGATGGAGTCTTCTTTCTTATTGAAAAAAGATACTAAGAAATCTCATAAGGAATTTTGCACCAGAAGTGATCTTCTTGTCATAAATAATCCTTACCAAATCAACATTAGTATAGGCCTTTAATTTAAACTCTCCACTCCTAGCATACCACAACCCATAGTTTGTCATTCCTTGAAAGTATTTAAAAATCCTTTTTACATAAATGGCATGGCTTTCTCGGGGGAAGGCTTGAAATATGACCATCAAACCTACTACTTGCATCATGTATGTTCTAGATGTTGTGAGGTAAATAAAGCTTCCAATTACTGATCTATAGACTTTCTGATTTACAGGTGACGTATCATCTTCTTTACATAACTTATAGCTATTAACCATAGGGTTTATAACCGGCTTAAAATATTCCAGTTAAATTTCTTCAGTGTTTCTCCCAAGTGTTTTGATTGAGAGATTAGTATTCTATCCCTTGATTGATCAATTTACAGTCCTAGAGAAAAGGATAGTTCTCCTATCATCGACATATCAAATTCTATCCGCATACAGTTTGCAAATTGATGTCCCAACTACTACAAAGTGTTGCCAAATATTATGTCATCTACATAAACTACCACGATCAATAATTGGTCATCTTCAGATTTTATATTCATATTTCTATCTGCAATACACCTCTTAAAGACTTTTTGTTGAAGGTATTTATACAATCTGGCATATAATGCTCTAGGGGCCTTTTTGAGCCCATATAAGGCCTTTTTCAGTTTGCAAACCAACCCTTCTTTTTTTGTGCGTATGAACCCTTCTAGATGCTCGATGTATAATCCTTCTTCTAGAAATCCATTCAGAAAATTTAACTTCACATCCATCTGATGCACTCTGATGTTTCTATGAATGGAAAAACCAAGAAACATTTTGATAGCTTCCAGTATTTCTACAGGGGAAAATGTTTCTTGAAAATCTATCCCCTCTATTTCAGCATGCCCTTTGGAGACTAAGCAAGCCTTGTTCCTAATCACTTTATCTTTCTCATTTAGCTTATTTTTGAAGGCCAATATGGTGCCTATAATATTTTTCTCTATGTGTCTTGGAACAAGCTCCAAAGTGTCATTATTCTCAGTTTTATCCAACTCTTCATTCATTTCCTTTACCCAAGACTTATCCTCACTTGCCTGACTAAGATTCTTGAGCTCAATTTGAGATAGCAGAGAAATATTTGCGCAGATTTGGCTGTCAAGGAATCTACTCCTTGTTTGAACACCAAGTATTCGATCACCAATAATTTGGCTATGTTGTTTTTATACATACCTTGATGGAGTTTTGGTCCTTGTTAACACTGGAAAATCGTACAGTAAAAGACGACATCAATTAATGTCGAGCCTAAGGATTTACAGGACAGGAATACATTATGGAATCAAGAAGTATTTAAAATCTCTAAGGTTTTGAGAAAATCAGATTTGAACGTCATAAATTCTCAAATGTGTGCTTTTTCCTTCGAAACACTGTTACCGATGAAATAGGTAACCTGACCTCAAAACGGGAACTCTAGCCCAAAAAGACTCAAAAAACATGAAAAAACACCCCAAAAACAAAAAAAGTGTATTCCAGAACGCACTTGGTTTTTTTTGAAGGTCAAATTTCAACATTTTATAAAATTATGCTAAAAACAAAATTGTTTCTTGAAAAAAGGATTGAAAAAACACCCTCAAAACAAAACGAGTTGATGCTGGAATAACAAAAAAAAAAATGTGTCATATTTTTGACATTTTTAAAAATAGAAATAACATTTTTTAATTTTTAAAATTCAAACATTAAAAAAAACCTAAAATTTAAGAAAAAAAAATAAATTAAAAAAATAAAAATAAAAACAAAATAAAAATTTTAATTCAAACATTAAAAAAAACCTAAAATTTAAGAAAAAAATAAAAAATAAAAAATAAAAAAAAATTGAAGATTAAAATTTCAAAATATATAGAAATAAAAAAAATAAAAATAAAAACAAAATAAAAATATTAAATTAGAAAAAATAAAATATAGAAATTAAACTTAAAAAAGAAAAAGAAAATGTTTATTAAATTTTAAAATAAATAAATAAATTTTAAAATAAAAAATTAATTAAAAATAAAAGATGAAAAATAAAATACAATAAAAATATTAAATTTAAAAAAATATATATTAAAAAAAACAAATAGATTTTAAAAAATAAATTAAATTTAAACTATAAAAAATAATATATATATATATATATATATATATATATATATATGAACTTAAATTAAAAATATATATATTAGATTTTATTAAATTTAAACAAAAATGTTAATATTAAAATAAAAAATTAAATTTTAAAAAAAAAAATTGTTATAATAAAAAGTTAAAAAACTTTAAAAATCAATTAAAATTTAAAAATTTAAAAAATTAAATTAAATAAAAATATATTAAATAAAAAATAAAATAAAATAAAATAAAATAAAATATATTTGAAAATATTAAGTTTAATTAAAAAAAAGTCTAATTTTAAATACACAATTTAAATTGAAATATAAAAAATATAAAAAATTTATGTAATTAAAAAAATAATAATAAAAAAATATAAAAATATAAAAAAAATATTAAATTCAAATAAATAAATAAAAAATACAAAATTTACTAAATTTTAAAAAATTAAATGAAAAAACAAAAATATGAAAAAATTAAAAAAAAAATCAATTAAATAAAAAAAAAAATACAAAATTTAATAAAAATTATTAACAAAATTTAGAAAAAAAAATTAAAAACAAAAAAAAATGAATAAAAAAAAAAAAAAAAAAAAAAATTAAAACAAATTAAATTTCAAATATAAAAATTAAATTAAAAAAAAAAATTAAATTAAATTTTTTGAATATAAAAAAAAAAAAAAAAAAAAATCAAATTAAAAAAAATAATATTGAAAATTAAACAAATTTAAAAAAAAAAAAAAAAAAATTGATCGTGGTGGTGCTGCCAATCAGCCTCCCGCGGCGGGAGGCTGATTCCGGGAATCGCCCTCCCGTCGCGCGAGGTCGATTCCGGGAATCGCCCTCCCGCCGCGAGAAGCCGATTCCGGGAATCCCCCTGAGGCCGATTCCGGGAATCTCCCTCCCGCAGCTGGAGGCCGATTCCCAGAATCGGCCTCCCGCCACGGGAGGGCGATTCCCGAAATTGGCCTCCCGCCGCATGAGGGTGATTCCTGGAATCGGCCTCCTGCCCAGGTGGTTTTTCTTCAAATTTTTTTATTTCAAATTTAATTTGTTTTAATTTTTTTTTTTTTTAAATTTAATATTTTAGATTAATTATTTTTTAAAATTTAAAATTTATTTATTAAATTTATTAAATGTTAATTTAATTAATTAATTTATTTTTTAATCTTTTAGTTTATTTAGTTTTTCATTTTTAAAATTTATAAATTGTTTCATTTAAAAAAAAACAGTAAATTTATGGATATTTGTTTTTTAATTATTTGCACATGGTTTTTTAATGATAATTTTTTTTATTTTAATTTTCTTTTTCAATTTTAAATTTTTTTTTTTTTAAATTTGTTTTTTTGGTTAATTTTAAAATTTGTATTTTTTTTTGTTATTATTAATATTTTTTAATTTAAATTTTTAAATTTAATTTTTTCTTTTTTGTATTTTATTTTTTTTATCTAAATTTTAATTTTGTAATTTAAATTATTTTTAAATTTTCTGTTTAATTTTTTTTTTTAATTATATGGTTTTTTTTAATAACTTAGAAAAAAATGTTTTTGATGTTTTTTTTTTAAATTTTTTTTTGGTTAATTTTTGTTTTTTTTCTTTAAATTATGTGTTTTTTTTTCAAATTTTGTCATTTCTTTCGATATAATTTTCGAATGTTTTTGTTTTTTTTATTTACTTTTGTTTAAATTTTTATTTTTACGAGTTAATTTTGTTTTTTTTTACATTTTTATTGGTTTTTTTATTGTTTATATATATATATATATATATATATATATATATATATATATATATATATATATATATATCTAAGTTTTGTGTTTTATTACCAACATGAAAATCACCACTCTAAAAAAAAAGGTTGATGCCGCATCAATACGTTTCAAAATTAGCATGAAAATCACCGCTCTAAAAAAAAAATGTTGATGCTGCATCAATACGTTTCAAAATTAGCATGAAAATCACTAACATTTTAAAACAAATATTCATACTTCATAAATAAAAATATTAGAGTGTCAAAAATGTGCTAAAAAAAAAAAGGTGATTCTGCATCACCACTTTTCAAAATCGGGTGCTTTTTATGCTACCAAAAAAAGTAGGTAACAGTGCGGTTACCTATTTCATCGGTAACAGTGTTTCGAGAGGAGTGTCTTCTGTGCGCCCTTTTTCCCGATAAGCGAACATTCCTAGAAATGGAAAAAAGTCATCTTCCGGGACCACAACAAGCAAATGACAATTACTCCTTATGTGAAAGTTGCCTAAGGACAGCCACCAACACCTACTTAGACATTATGTGAGCACACAAAAGAATATTTGGGCACACAATGGAATCACACCTCTCCCTTGGGTCACCATCCATCATGTACCAAGGGAGGGAAGGAGGATTTGAAGCTCACCTATATAAACCCACCAAGAGATGAAAAAAGGGTGATCACAAGGTTATGCTGGCCAAAGTTCCCCAAGCAACGCCAGCATTGTGTGTGACCCAGAGCTGGAGCTAAAGAGGACTCGATAGTTGGCCACCCAACATCTTAGTTCACCACAACAGAGAGAGAGAGTTGGACTGCATCAGAAGCAGAACTTGAAAGACAAATATCCTTGCATCGAGAACTAGAGCCATTGCCTAGGGGCTCTTTGGCAAGTGGGTAAGATTTTCTTTTATTCCAAACATTCAATAGGAAAAGGCCATCGAGCCATCGTTTGCATTATTACTGTTTGGAACTCTCTATATAGCTTCTTTTGTGTTTTTAGTTTTAGTTTTTTAACCAGAGCATACTTCAGCATATTATTTCATTTAAGTTTTATGCTTTTGAGCTCCCCTCACATACTGCCTATTACCAATAGTTTAGAGAGTAAACCACACTCTCTAAGCTCGTGTGATTTCATACACCCATGTGTCGAATCCACCACAACAGGATTGGCGACTCCACTGATGTGTTTCAAGTTTATGTGGTTGTGCCATCTTTTGCAGGAGACCTTTTGTCTATGCTGGAGTGGAGTTGACAGTCCTCTGACCCATCTTGCAGTCCCTAGACTCACTAAGGTGACAGAATGAATAAGGTAGCTCCTAATCTCTTACTGACAGGAATTTTGTGTGTAGTTTTTTCACACAGAGGCGCATTGTGAACGTTCAGGAATGACCTGCGTGCAAGAAGGCGCAACTGTGAAGGTTTTTTGCCGAAATTGCAGAGAGATTTTTTCTCCCTATTTTCTACATTTTTTCTTCTTGTAAGTGTGTTGGGCAGCCCCTAATGTATCTTCCAACACCTGTGTTGATACCCCATAGCTTCTGAGAACTGATTTCTTGCTGCTTTTCATAGGCATTTAGTTAGTTTTCATTTAAGTTGGTTTTTGCAAAAACATGTTCACATAGTTTAAGTAGGGGGCGAATTAACCATTGCTTTCCGAAAAATTTATTTTTTTTGCACGTTTTGGTATGCACACTTAGCTTAACTAGTCCAAGTAAGTGGCTCATGACCACACATGCATAAGCTAGTGTAGAAATTGTTTAGCTTAAATTCAATTTTTGCATTTAGGAAATTGCGGGACTAGGATTGAATCACCAATTAGAGAAAGTAATCTCTGCTGTCTTTGCACCATTTGGTGACCCTAGACAAGCATATGAACACTCTACATTTGTGATTCACCATCTCCCTTTAGTCACTCACATAGACTAACTAGGAGGTTTTGGAAGCGACCCATTATCCGCAAATGCTTTCTATTTGAGCAAGGAACAATGTCACATAGTTTAACTAGGGGACTTCTGTAAAGGATCACCAATATCCATATGTTCAAATTATGAGATTATTCACCATACACTCACACACATTGACCCACTAAGAAAAGAAAGCCACCTAAAAATAACTTAAATCAACTCACTAAATTCTCCCCACAGGGGCCATAAGAGAAATTATAGATTAAGTTAGGATCAAGCGGGTAGGCATCCAATAAGCCGCCTTGATCACGCTTCACATTTGAAACATAGAAGTTTCATTTTTAGGGAGCTTTAAAATCCACCTATCAGCCCATGAAAAAGAAAACCCGAGCGCGGTAGAGATCCGATTCAGAGGGGGTTAGGCTTAGGTGCAGTGCGTGCGGTATTAGTTGGGGCTACCTGACCCGGCTGATACTCGGTACTGTTAGCTGACTACCAAGAAGCCCAAGACTCAAAAGATCATGTGGGACAGTGGTTCTTAGTGGCCAAAACTAAGGCATCCTTTACCCTATAGGTGACGGTGTAGGCAAGCGCCAGACCCTCTACACTTACGTTGGTTGATTCTCTTCGGCTGACTGGGGGTGTCGCCAGCTCTTATGGGACATTGTGCCAGCACTCGCAAGAAATCCTCTCAAGGCCCAGTTACTTTTGAGTGTGTGAGGACATATTAAGTCTTCTAGGATTTTGAGTATCACGTGCAAACAAACAAAACCATTTTTTTCTTGATTGATCACATAGATTAAGTTAAAGGAAAATTCATTTCATTTTCGCTTTGTTTTATGTATGTGACCATAAATTTGTTGTGATCAAAGACTCGATCCCCTCAAAAGTGTTTTCCAAAACCTAAACTAGTCGACACTTAAATGGTTCCAATGGAACCTCATCGGTCCAGGCATCTTTTGGACCTCCCCCGATTATCGGGAGGGGTTCCAGGTCTTTCGTCATTTAGGCGTCACAGACGGAACATTGCCACAATGGTTGGTTCCTCCTTTCTTGGAGCAACCTTAGTTGGGAACCTTAGTAAATCTTCCAACACCACACCGCACACCACTCCCCCTTCGTCCCCTGGGGGGCAGAGGAGTGCATCCCATATGGGAAGCCAACTGAATTCACAATAGGGTACGCCATAGACTCACCCTCGTTCGAACCAGAAATTCATGTCTTCACACGTTTCCATGGCGTCAACCTCCCAGTCACCCTTCTTAGCGGCGTTAAATCTATCAGATTTGACCAAGCTCACGAATGACCCCATCACACACGACCCCAATTGGCCTCCCATGCCACGAAGCTCCCTTCAGACATACCAAAGTTTGAAGGCAGGAAATCGGAAGACCCAGGAAATCATATAATGACCTTTCACCTATGGTGCTCATCGAATAGCATCATCGACGATACTATTCGATTGAGGCTATTTCAATGCACTCTCACAGGAGTGGCCGTGAAATGGTACGTGGAGCAACCTCCTGCTTCACATAGAACCTTTAGCACCCTCACTACTGCGTTCCTCACATACTTTCAGCTACCCATTCACCACGATTTGAGAATGGAGTTACTGACTCATTTCAGACAATCCCCCTCTACCCATATTTCAGAACATCTCCATGAGTGGAGACGGCGTCACAGTTTATGCAAAGCACAACTTGACGACCGAGTCCTTTTAGATTTATTCTTGAAAACTCTGACGGTGGAGATTTCAAAATATGTGGCGCAACGTAACCCCACATCCGAAGAGGACGCAATCAGTAAAGCCCAACATCTTGAACTGATCTACATGCAATCAGGATACATATACAATATCCTGCCCAATGCCCCACACCTGCAATCTTATCAAGAATTGCTAGGCACGTCGAACTCTACAGAAGGACTTATTGGGTCAATGACCCAAGGGTACCTAGGCAGTAGCAGTCAGAATCCCGGTTACACACATGGGTCTACCCAGAACATGTCTCAACCCAGATTTCAAAGTCATCACATGCGGCAGAAAAATTTGACTAATAGGGTGATAGCGTATCACCAAGGAGGACCTTATCCTCCAGCTGAGGGGACCCAGTATGCAGGAAGGAAAACTGACGGAAGAACTCCCTGTTAAGGAGGTAAATCCCCTCTGCGGACAGAGGCGATCCCTACTAGCCCAGCAGGGGTCTAGCAACAATCATCAAATGCTACAGCGCAAGTTCCTAATTGCGAATAAATAAGCCAATGATGGAGGCCTACCTGGAGTCCAGTGCTATGATTCGTAGAAGAGACAGCGTTCCCATTCCTCAGCCTCGGCAGATCACGATCCCCACGATCTCCGTGGATGGACACCTGCACATGCAAGAAACAACACGAATACAAGCATAAAATCCAGAATACGCAACTATATATCAGTCAGAAAGGATATAACTCATTATTAACATAAGTGAAAACAGAGTGGAACCATAACCGTAATCATTCATTAAATAACAATCGAAAGAGAGTACAACCATACCCCGATGTCGCGGCCTTCAAGGGTCCCCGCCGTTCACGCCCGCAAAGCTCACAGGAAAGGGAAAACCTCTCCAGAGTCTCTCGATGATAGTCTCCTTACTTGAGTCGGCCTTAAGGGAAGAAAGAGGGCTCTTACAGCACAAAGGCTCTTGGGAATTTGGAGATTCAAAGCTTAGGCACTTCAAGACTAGCTTGCCATGGAATTGAGCAGGCTTTTATACATGGGGAAGGAGGGAGTTGGGATCCCTATTATTGTGGGATTGGCCCTATCAACAAGGAAGGTTCCATGGGAGGTGGCAAACCACTTCCCTTCCATGGAACTCCCGCAGCCAAACCTCCCAACTCAAGATAGGCAATGGTTTCTGAGTTTGTTGAAACACAACTTCCGCTATCTTTATTTAAAAAAACACTCCTTAAATTAGTTGGCGCGACTGCTGCTCTGGGACAGAGCGCCAGTTGGCGCGGCCTTTTTGTAGGATTTTCCTCATTGGCGCGAGTGATGAACTGTCTGCTCGCGCCAATGCAAAAGGAGATGTTTTCATGGTTTTTGCAAGGAGATGTCTTTAGGGCAATTGAAGCTCATGTTTAGAGGAATGCATTGATGATGATTTCAAGGCATGACAATGTTCACAGGTCACAAAATGGGTCCTCCATTGTGCGGGACGGGGAATGGTAGGGATGGTGACAAATTACTGTGTAACAGATGCCCCCTAAAGTATGAGGCCCGAGAGAGAGAGGGGTGAAATGTTTTACGAGAGCATGTTCAACTGAAGGCCCGCCGTCGGAAAACCTGCGCAGAAAAATACAACTGATATCTCAAGTACATGATGTATATGCGGTATGGGCGCAGCCATCCGAAACAGAGTACACTATAATCCAGATCCAGGGTATGGGCGCAGCCATCCAGCGAGGATCAAATAAATAGACTCAGGTATGGTCGCAGCCATCCAATCAGTGAGTCATGTACATAATGATAATAATCCACAATCGCAACCTGGATTACAACAGACACAATCCAGGGTCTTGCGCTCCATCTTGACCCAAATAAAGTACAAGTTCAAGCATGCGAATATGTGAGCTGAAGTCGAACATGCAAGAACATCGTCTGATTACCAGCCAATGATGAGAGCTGTTAACAAACGCGAGAGGGACCACCAATAATGACAATGGCCCTCAAGGTACTACAGGTACAATCTACGGTGTGTGAATCAATGAGCTGGCGTCGAACACCCGTAGAATCACTCGATCGGAGGCCAATGATGAAAACCCCACGTCGAATGCGACGAACCTGCCATTGAGGCATGCAGGCTCCAAGGTACCATAAAGGAGTCTCTAGATCAACTTCCTGGATAATGAGCTGAAGTCGACAGGAAGTGACCTCGATCGAAGGTGGGCCATAATGTTTCCCACATCATCGACACGAGACAGAGGAACATGATGTTTTGTTGTGAATCAGGATCGTATGAGAATCAGAGGAAGGTTGATATTCGCAGAGGTCAACTTCTCTTGAACATATAAACGATACGACAGTGGACTTGGCAGTATTTGACATCAACGAATCAGAGGTCATGGTGACAAGGCAACGAGCAGATGAGAGGTCAAAAATGATTATACAAACCCATGGAGGCAAAGTGAAGAAACGAGATGAGATGTCCCCAACCCGACACGAATGCAGACAAGTGCCATGTTCAAGAGCGACATACTGCCGACGACAACGATGATGGTTCCATTTTTCCCCCACCATTTCTGGCGAGTACCCCAATTATTTTGATAACAAGCTTGAAGGGGATAGCATATGCTTGTGATATAAATCCGCCCTTCGGGCGAATCCATCCTAGTGCATTTAACGAGTCCTAGGAAGGAGAAAATCGGAGAACGTCATTTCGACGAAATCCAATGTCATCAGGGTTTAACGAGTCTGACAAAGGAAGAACTCGGCGTCTTTTCATGTTTAGAGAGTTTGAAAAGACAGCGGAAAAGAAAACTCCACATGTCCCTTTTCGTAAATAGTTCCCCAGATCCGAAAAGGTAGAAAACAATATCTGGGAAAACCTCCTAGTCGCGATAGGCTAGGGTATTCCTTTTTCGTAATCAATCCATCCCAGCCCGAAAAAGGGTTAAACTTATACTGGGTGAATGTCGATTCGTGTCCATTTTAACGAGATCGAAACGACAAGGGCCTCGGCAATATTTTCACATTTAGAGAGTCAGAAAAGAGCTGAAAGATGACTCCAAAGTGACTTTTTCGTGTATTTACCGTGTCCGAAAAAGTATAAAATACAACTCGTTTCCACCGTTAAAGTCGCAAAAAACCTGCTGCTGCACATGCCAAGCAAGCGTAAAACCCATTTTCGACATAACATATTAAAATATTTGATAAAAATAACTTTTTAAAACCCGTCCTATGTCGAAAAAGTTATAAATATGCCAAAATGGTAAAAACAAAATTACATTTACTATTTACCTTGGTAAAAAGCAGCAGTGGTCCATTTGGAGTGCAAACTTATGACGGCGATTGCGACAGATCCGGTTGACTATTTAGATTCTCATCTGCTACAGGTAAGAGGCGCTTCCCTGTACTTCATTTCAATCCATTTTTAATAGTTTTCCCTCATGTATCAGACTTCTGTGGCCACTCTTTAAATTTTTAGGGCTGCGCTCATTGGCGCGGGTATCGGGCATGGACCTGCGCCAATGGGCTTTTATATGTAAAGGCCTCGCGCCACCTAGCGCGACTGTTCACAAAACAGCCGCGCCAGCGGCCGAACCCAAATTTTCGCCTAAAAAATCGAGATTTTAACCATTTTGAATGAATTTTGAAGCCTAACAGAGATCTAATTAAGGGTTTATGACCATGTGGATGCAGGAAATCAAGCAAAATGGTGATTGAGTGGAAAGAAAGAGAGCATGGAGAAGAGGATGAACAGGCCATAGAAAATGAGGCTTGCATGAATGCCCTCAGAAACTATGGGCTAAATAAGTTCTTCCTAACACCCTGTTTACGAGCTCAGCCCGAGCTCCTCCAGTATTTGATCAGTATTTGGGACGAAAAGGAACAAGTGTTCAAGTTGTGAGATCAGGTATTGGAACTGGAGGTCTCCGATGTGTATTTCATAACTAGACTGTCCCGCAGAGGTCCGGTACCCATCCTGACTGGGAGCAGACCATCTGGCGAGAAGATGGAAGAAGTGATGGCACGAGTGTGCCCAAGAGCACAAATGGGATCAGGGAGAAAAAAGGTGGATATCCACACTATCCCCGATCTGGCATTGAGAGTTGTCCTACATACCATCACGCGGGCTGCAGGATCGCAGGCACCGCACGAGGCCACAAAGGCCCAACTCCTGTTGGCCTCAGAATGCATGAGTCCCTTATTGTTTGATTGGGCTATAGCAGTAACAATAAACATGAAGAGACATCTCACAAAATGCAAGCAAGCTAAACTGAAACAGTTTGGCTATGGTTCCATCCTGGTATCGTTCATTCTGGAACGCTTACCAATCTTCCAGGGCCAAGGGGCCATAGTAGCAGATCCGATTCCACGAGAGCCAAGAATGGCTCGCTGGGCAGCACTAATGCCCAGAGCTGGAGGCAGCCAACATATGTCCTGGAGGCCAGAGTTTTTTAGGTGGTTATGGCACCAGTTGATTGTAGTGGAGGACTGGCCATATGTAGGAACTGACTTCACCAGAGACCCAGATCTCCCATTGCCAGAAGGAGATGACTGGGACAAGGAGTTGGGTAAGACCTCATGTTTTTTGATTTTTATGTTTTATGTTTTTTTTGTTAATACACATTCATCCTAACACTTTTTATATATGTATGCAGATGTGGGCCCTGAAAGACCAGCCGGTATGTCTCCAATCACGCGGAGGACTCTTCTCACCCCTGATCCTTAGGTAGAGGGCACAGGAGGGGAGGAGTTGTACATAATCTCGAGGGTATTGCCCGAGGGATCCCGGACTATGCTCGGCTGGCGGATGTACCGATGGTGTACCAGCGACATACGATGGGAGTACCTAGTCGAATCCACCGACTTCTGAGACGCTTAGTGCGTGCAATTACATGTTATCATGAGCACCATGCGGATTAGACTCTTAGGGCTTTTACCACACATATTTTTTGAGAGACATATCGTCTCCGGATGTATTTAAGACGATTATGTATATTTTTTGACTTTATGTGATGCGCACTGTGCAAACATTTCGACACACACACACACACATATATATATATATACATATGACTATTTTGGACAGATCTTTTACATGTGATGATGTTTTCTATATGTCATGCAAATGTCTAATACAAATGTAATCTAATGTATCAGTTACATAACAAATGACCCAATGCGAAATGTATTCACATAATGTATCTACTCACACATTTCATTTTTATGCAAGCTTAAAAGCACACATGAACACACACATATGCAAACTATGCTTGAAATGAGGAAAATGGGCATGCCCCCCAGCATGGTGTCTCAATTCGAGGTGCATGCCCCCCAAGCTTCAGTCCATTGAAAATGGAGTGAAGGTTCAAAACAAAGTCGAATTGAACATGCTCGCGTTTCATTATTTTAACGAGGTTGACACGCTTAAAAGAACTATCCTCGAACAGCTTGTTTCATTATTTTTAGGAGCTTGACACAAGTGGAGGAACTCTACTCCAAGAACCTGGTTTCATTTTTTAAAGAGCCTGACACAGGGAGGAAACCGTGCTCTAACCGACTTACATCAAAATGAACAAGAAGGCGGTGCTTCCAAGAGTTCGACTCCCGGTGGAAGGAAAACATCCTGGAAGTCAGGGCCCAATGCCCCCAATACACTATGCATGACGGTGTCTTCACTGAGTGCGGGCACATGGTAGGTAGACACATAGTTGACTTGCGGTGGATCAGATACAACCGGTGAATAAAAACTAGGAGGGGGTGATGGCGGACCAGTTGCCACATTAGGACCAAAGAACGAAAGCTGATCAATGGTCACGATCCGTCCTTCATGCGGAAAACAGGACACATGAAAAAGGGACGAGACGAGCGCTCCCATGGCATAGGTGTAATCACGCCCCAGGAGCAAATTGAAATCCAAGGGGCCTGGAACGACCATCACGTCCATATGGACGGTTTTACCTCCCAAAGTAACCGGTAACCTTGGAAGGATCCCCAACGGTTGACTCGTCCTTCTGTTAAAAGTCAACAGATTCTGCGTAACAGGCGCAAGCGGCGGCGAACTGAAAGCTTGCGAGGTAGTTCAGGATAGAATACTAATAGAGGCACCTTCGTCTATAATGGTGCTGGGTACGACCAGACCAAGAGCCTGTACTGTGATCTCGAAAGGCACGTAAGACGGAAGGCGAAATCTTGCAAATCAACTCCAATCAAAAGAGGTGACCAGACTACTCGGAGGGGATACCATCGAACCGAGAAGGTCTTCCCCTGGTGTTACGGAAGAAGGAGCATCCTCCATAACCTCCATCTCGAAGGCGGGAGGGATATCCTCCAGAGCCTCCATCATGGGAAGCAGAGGAGCAACTTCTTGAAGTACATGGACAGGAGAATCTTTCTCCAAGTCTGAAGAATCTGAAGAAATCAAAAGGACATGGGGGGTGTGAGATCCACTCTTGACAGAAAAGACCTGGTGTACCGCGGACAGGACCAGTTCAACCAATCCTACAACCAATGGTTGGTCAGGGACGGATTTGTGAATTTGAATTTCTGGGGGAGTGGGATCGACCAAGGATGACTCTTGACCAATCGTAGGATCAGCTAGTGGAGGACTCAAAGAAAGCTGTTTATAACCAGCCGGGAGGCGTGGTGTAGAAACAGTTGAGTTGTCCAAAACTCACTTGGCTTCATCCATATAAGGACAAAGGTGAATGGCATGATGCCCTTCACACAACTTACAGGGATTGGTAATCTTACCCTGCTTCTTAGGAGTCTTACCAGCAGCAGCTGAAGACATGCCCCCAACCTGACTCCTGGAAGCCAAAGGCAATGGCGAGCAACCGTCGGACCATACTTCAAGTACCTTGGGAATGCGAGGGCAGTCTTGAAGAAGATGGTCTCCTGTGCACAACATGCAAGGGAACTTGACTTTCCGTGGAGGGTTGGAAGGTTTATCAAGAGGAGATATTTCAGAAACAGTGGCTGCACTTTTGGCCTCTCGCGTATCAGACTTCTTCTTCTTTGTCTTCTTCTTCTTCTTCTTCTTAACCACCTGGTTACTCGAATCCAAGCTTTCACCAGGCGAAGTAGAAGAGGAGGACACAGAAACAGGCGAAGAAGGGGAGAGGTCCACCTTGGAATCAACATGATGTTGTTTCGATGGAGGAACTGATTGAACAGTAGCGGAGATATTTGGGACCACAGAGGTTGAAAACAACCAATCAGGCAACCCAACAGTTAACCCAAGAAGGGACAACGTCGCCATGTAAGGAGCACCAACATTCCCAAAAGGAGGAAAATGACCAGGATTCCCTTTTGAGGGGATTCCTTGGTTGGTAAACTCTGAAAAAGTTGCCATCAAGACTCAAAACCACACACGGGCTGAAAAAGAGTCAAGACACACGATCAAACGGTCAACAAGCAAAATCTAAGAGGGCGTGTAATCGTGGGTGATTAATTTTTACCACATTGAAAAATAAGAAACTTCACCGTTTCATGTTTTAAGAGTCGAGAAATGATAAAAAGGTGACTCTATCTCTTTCAGATTTGACACAAGCGTGAAAGGACAAGCGCTTGGCGATCTTTTCAAATTTAGGGAGTCAGAAAAGATCAAATGACTGCTCAGGAATACTAGGCAAAAGGGTGTACCAAATAACCGTGAACTGCAATATACACCTTGGTTTTAATAATGAAAGAGAAATCAACCAAGGACTTTCCGTGCGTGCAGGCAATCTCCCCGAATGCTGTGTTCGGTGTATCATGGGTATAGGGCGGCAGACTCAGCTTTTTATGGATAAAGGATTGAAAACCTAGAGGGGTCTCCCTTTATATACGCGACAGTACGGGGAGCACAAGTCCGTACTAGCGCTGTCTAAAGCCAAAAGGCAAACGATAGCTACTAGGTTTAAAGACACCGGAACACGTCTCTAGCCTAGAACTCTAAATGTGTTTCGTTAGATTTCAATGCTTCCTTAGTGTAAATTGAGTAGATTTTAAAGTTGATCTTCAATTACGTTTCATTTTTCAGGCCCTAATGAATGTGTGGTCTCAAAAATTCCTAAATGCAAAGCTACATGCCACAGTACATCATTTCGTTCGATGAAAACTAGCTACAGAAGAGTTGAGGGCTTTGACACAAACAAAATGATCGGAAGACAATCAATGATATCTCTAATGCAACTAATGAAATCGAAAACTTTTCATTCAAATCACTAATTACTAGTAAAATCGAAAAGATTTCAATTTGCACTAATCAACCAAAAGCAAAAGAGATTTTTTTTTTTTAAATTTTCAATGTTTGATGGCTAGATGCACTAAACAAACTGAAAACAAAAGAGAAGCAATTTGAGAAACGATATTGAGAGAGAAAAACAAACAAATTTCACTCAATGACACAAACAATCAGATCTCAAATCGACCAAAGTCTCTCAAAACCAAGAAAAAGTCTCAAAGGCTCCAATGGACCGTGTGATCTAGGTCCAAAGCAAGACCAAACGAAATTTGAATGAAGAGAAGAGTAATCACCCAAAAATCGCAACAAAATGGTGAACAACTACTAAGAGAATGTGGAGGAGCAATCAGAGAATTGACTGGACTAACAAAACACCAAAACTCCTAAGGAGGGCTCGATACACAAAGCCACTAGATGCCCTAGGGCTTAAAACGTGAAATCGATGGAGAAAAGCAAACAACCAAAGGACGAAGGCAAATTCCCAGTCAAACAGGACTCCAACACACTCAGGTAGTCGAAAAATCAAGAAGAAAAACACTGACTAGACCTAGAGAGCTCAAAACTGAGCAAACTCTAATACCTTACAGGAGTGGCGCGACTGTAAGGCTGCAACTGGCGCCAGAAAGCAATTGGCGCGGGCAATACAAAAGCCACATGCGCCAATTGGCGCGACTGTCGAGCTAAAAAGCGTGCCAGTCGAGTTTCTCAGCCAAAAATAAAAAAGAACTACTCCAGAAGCAGATCAATGTAAACTAAGCAAACCAAGAAGCAAAAAACAGCAAAAGAACCCAGCCCAGAAGGCTAACCAAGCAAGGAAAATCATAAAACAATCAAAACGAGACAATCCAAACGAGACAGTGAAAACTAGATGATCCCCAGCGGAGTCGCCAAATTGTTGAGGAGGTAAATCCCCTCTGCGGACAGAGGCGATCCCTACTAGCCCAGCAGGGGTCTAGCAACAATCATCAAATGCTACAGCGCAAGTTCCTAATTGCGAATAAATAAGCCAACGATGGAGGCCTACCTGGAGTCCAGTGCTATGATTCATAGAAGAGACAACGTTCTCGTTTCTCAGGCTCGGCAGATCACGATCCCCACGATCTCCGTGAATGGACACCTGCACATGCAAGAAACAACACGAATACAAGCATAAAATCCAGAATACGCAACTATATATCAGTCAGAAAGGATATAAATCATTATTAACATAAGTGAAAAACAGAGTGGAACCATAACCGGTAGTCATTCATTAATAAACAATCGAAAGAGAGTACAACCAATGTTCTGACGCCGCGGTCTCCTTCGGAAGGGTCCCCAGTCGTTCACGTCTCGCAAAGCTTGCCAGGGAAAGGGCAAGCCTCTCTAGAGTCTCTCGACGATAGTCTCCTTACTTGAGTCGGCCTTAAGGGAAGAAAGAGGGCTCTTACAGCACAAAGGCTCTTGGGAATTTGGAGATTCAAAGCTTAGGCACTTCAAGACTAGCTTGCAATGGCAATAGGCAAGATTTTATAGATGGGGAAGGAGGGAGTTGGGATCCCTATTATTGTGGGATTGGCCCTATCATCAAGGAAGGTTCCATGAGAGGTGGAAAACCACTTCCCTTCCATGGAACTCCCATAGCCAAACCTCCCAACTCAAGATAGGCAATGGTTTCTGAGTTGGTTGAAACAAAACTTCTTCCATATTTATTTAAAAAACACTCCTTAAATTGGCTGGCGCGACTGCTGCTCTGGGACAGAGCGCCAGTTGGCGCGGCCTCTTTGTAGGATTTTCCCCATTGGTGCGAGTGATGAACTGTATGCCCGCGCCAATGCAAAAGGAGATGTTTTCATGGTTTTTTGCAAGGAGATGTCTTTAGGGCAATTGAAGCTCATGTTTAGAGTAATGCATCGATGGTGATTTCAAGGCATGACAATGTTCACAAGTCACAAAATGGGTCCTCCATTGTGCGGGATGGGGAATGGTAGGGACGGTGACAAATTACTGTGTAACACTCCCCCCCTCAACAGCCAGGTGCAAACATGGGAGAGAAGTATGCTCAGTCCCAAGCACATAACCCATCTACCCAAAACAATGCACAAGTGAACTTTGTGTAGCCGTCCCCAAATCAACCAAACCAGTATGATCAGGAAAACTAACCTCCTAACGTGGTTAAAAGAAAGGTAAAAAACAAGCGCAAAGGGAACCCTGGACAGGGGGGCAACAACCAACAGCACCCACCACGATCCCGGGCTGGAGGTAACTACAACCAGAAACAGAACTAGGAGCCAAGAAATGCCCAAAAGCAAGGCAAAAGGCCACCTCTATGAACAAAACATTCTTGTTCAATATGTGGTGAGTATGAGCACTATACTCACCACCGTCCCGAACTCCCTGAGCTTAAAAAACTTCAGAGTAACCGAGGATAAGGAGGATCTTCCCAGACAACTTTGGTTATGCAAGAGCCTTTCCCCCATCAAGGAACGGTCAGCACTTAGTAGCAAAACCCAGACGATTCCAGGAAAAACAACCATGAAATTTACATGGCTGGGGAATAATTTTTTTTTCAAACTCAGAATCGCAGCTACAACACCCCACCAGACACCAGTACATCAGGGGCTAGTACGAGCGCGCCGACTGCACCTCTAACCATTCCAAATATTCCTTTGGAACCATTGCCAAAAATGGTAAAAGGGCGTAATAGACAAGCAAGTAACTAATCCAATGCAGCCCACAATTACAACATCATAGACGATTTAGCTCAATCACCCGCTGCTATGTTTGCTTTGGAGGTACTACAGTCGTGCCCAAAGAAACGAAAAGCCCTACTTTCTGCATTAGGTGTTGTCGACCCTACTGACATGCGCATGATGGCTTTTGACTTAGACAAAGCCACCCCTAGGCTTCCCTCCATGGTTGCCTTCCAGATATCAGTATCGGTACAAAATATCACTATTCACCGATGTGTCATTGACGAGGTTGCATCCACATGCATCATGTCGAAAAATGTATGGCAAAAGTATGGAGCCCCTGAACTTAAACCTTCCATCATCACACTTAGAGCATATGACGGTCGTCCCTCAACCCCCGTCAGCCTCTTTCAAAATTTACCGGTCTGCTTAGCTAGCAAGACAGTCCACATAGACATCAAAGTCTTGGACACTCACTTGGATTACAAAATACTCCTTGGGTGGAGTTACATGTATGCCATGTCTGCCATAGCATCCTCTGTTTTCTGCATCATGATGCTCCCCCACAAGGATCAAATCATCATAGTAGACCAACTAACGCACACTGAAAAGTGTCCCTTGACCAACACAACTATGGTTCTACCCTATGTAGATACAGCCACAGATGGTCTTTTACGGTATTAAGAATATGGCCCTAGCCAGTTCAAACCGTCTTCCATCCTAGGGTCATTCCTAGGAGATCCTCCTATTATCCCTGAGGTATCGCCCAATGCCACAGGGGCCCCAGTATGCATGATGTCCACATCAAGCACCGAGGTTATTCAGGACACGGACTCAAGCACTAACGACACCGAGGCATCAGCTATTGCAGCCTCCCTAGTCTATGCCGCCTCCCAAACTCCTTTCCTCTACCCACCTCCTGGCTTCACCTCCCAATAGGTCTTGGCAACACTGGTATTACCCAATATATCATTGATGTTCCAAGTGTGGTATCTCGTTCCTCCTCCAAGAATCCCAGCTACAAACGTTACTGCATTTTGGTTAAAGCCCCCCGGTCCCGAGGAGCCCTAACCCACCCAAGTGGCAGTCGAAACCACCCCCGCAAGGGAAATTCCCACTGCGAAACCGGCGACCACGATAAATAAAATTGCCATGAAAGGAAAGAAAGCGGTGACCCCCACCATGCAGAGGGAGTCATCATCCTACGCTATATGTGATGTCATAGGACACCCTACTCACATATGCCCGGAGTTGGACGAGTTAAAACCACTCCTCAGCTGCGAGGCAGGCACCTCAAAACGACATTTAGATAAAAAGGAACTTGCCACCAAAAGTACAGGCAAACCGCTCAGAACCAATCATGCATGTGCCCTCTGTGACACCTATGGGCATTATATCTACCATTCTCTAGAAATACCACGGTATAGGGACACCTTACATGCAATCGAGCGATCCTATCAAGAGGATCCCTCCACCTAGTCTATCAATCACGAGCCACATACCATCCTATAACTACAAGAAGAGCACCGATATGTACAGCGCCCCCCAGTAATGCCCATTATACGTTGTACACTATGCGATGAACGTGTCCACTACCTCAAAGAGTGTGCTGCATTGGAATTCATTCAAAGATGGTATCCAATCGAAAGAGTTTACTACGTGGGGCTACGGGCAGCCCAATTCACATGCTCATTATGCGTCGAAAATCACCTATTGGAGGATTATCACTACATACCTTGCTTCTGGCTAGCCCTTGCTAGCCTCCGCTCAACCATAGTTCGTCTTTCCCAAGAAGACGATATGGATGCCGAATCCATCGGCAGCTCCATGACCCAAGCAGAGGAGATGAGCAGATCTATCATGTTCTTGTCAGCCGAAGAAAAAATGAGTAGGGAACCCCTATTTACCCCTACCGACACTTCATGAAACCCACCCTGATGCACATCATGCAAGTAGATGGACCATATAGTAGTCCACTGCCCCGACTTAGCAGCATTATGACATTGGTAGCCTGCCTGGCCTCAGACCAAGCACGATGGGACCCCCATATCACAAATATTTTTCCTGATATGTCAAGGTAATCATTATGACTGACATTGTACTTATGTCTCATGGATCTGTCCCACTATGGACATGATTAATGTCGTAGAAAATAGGACGAGCGATATCCAAGAATGGCATAAACGATACATCGCCGGTTCAATTTACCCACCACCACAATGGTGTGTCAAGCCTGATAAGACCACAAACAAGCCACATGCACCCCAGGAAAAGCCCAGGATAACATGCGGCCTATGTGATCTAAACGATCACCGAATCAACCAATGTAGAGAACTCAAACCCCTCACAGATAGTCTCCACATAATCTCACCTCTTCCTCAAAAAATTCTCCCTAATCAAGAGAAGAACACACACACTTACTGCCAAATTTTCTCACATTTTCATCATACATTTAAGTGCACACATCTCCGCAAGATGAAAGCAGCTAGAGCAGCATTAAGCCAACCAACCACCAAAAAGGGAGGAAAGTCTCAACCTACGACGTAAAAATGGAAACATAAGATGACTTGCTCTGCAACCAACCCTTTCCAAGAGTCCACATCTGGAACATCGAGTAGTGTAGAATCTCACACTATCTACTCTGTCAGCACTGTGATACCTTGCACCATTTGCACCAGTCATAATCACACGCCAGAGGAATTCCCACTGCTACAAGCGTTTAGGCACCTCTGTAATAAAAAAAACTTCCACTTACTGGGAATTGACTATCCTAATGGGAAAGCCAACCATCATCTCACACAGGACTCCATTAATAAGATCTTTCCCTCGTCGCATGCCAGCGATACAATTCATCACATACAACTTGTGTCATCGCATGCCCAAAACAAGATTTCAACCACCTCCTCATCACAGGAATTCCGCTTCATTCCTGTCACAAACGACCAAGGCACCTTACGCCTTTCCATATATTTCCATGAGATCCCAAACTTGCATACCACCATCAAATTCCTTGATGACACCCAGCCTCTAGAACAACGCCTAGTACAACTTGAGCTAGTTGATGAAAACAGGCGACAATCACTGCACACAATGAGGCCCATAAAAAAAGGGTAAAAGCATCATTCGACCGCCACATCACCCCTTGCTCATTTACTGAGGGAGAGCTAGTTCTTCGCTATGATGTCACAAAAGAAGCCTTAGGGCCAAGAAAGTTCGAAACCTTGTGGAAAGGGCCCTATATCATCAAACATTTTCTCCGACAAGGGGGCATACTAC
Source organism: Pinus albicaulis (assembly GCA_034641835.2). Lineage (NCBI taxonomy): Eukaryota > Viridiplantae > Streptophyta > Pinopsida > Pinales > Pinaceae > Pinus > Pinus albicaulis. Next base: position 824,638,322 of record CM076573.1, read on the forward strand.
TTGACGGAACTGGATGGGCCCTACCTCACTAACCCCATTAACGACCTTTACCTCAAGAAATTCTACCCATAAGGGCCCATGTAGCCCTTATCCCCTAGAGTTAGAGTACACAAAAATTCCAATACCAAAATATTTTTGACCCAAAACCCTAAACGCACTCAAAGTGTCACCATGGATCACCAACTTGAACCTTATTTTGGATTTGCTGATGGAGCATCGTGATGGTCTCAAAACTTAGGTGCAGCCTCCTGGGTCATCTACTACCCTGACCGATCACCACTATGTTTGAACGACGTGTGCATCAGATCAGTAACCAACAATCAGGCAGAATATGACGCCGTTATCAGACTTATGTGCGAGGCCCTCCATCAGGGCATCTGCCATATGCATTTCTGCCTAGATTCCCAATTAGTGGTATCGCAGTTAAACCAAACATTTGAAACTAGAGACACAAACCTATTTATAAAATATTTGCGTGCCAGAAGATTAAGCAGATAGTTTGATTACATTACATTCTCAGATGTATCAAGGAATCAAAACTAAGCAGTTGATCGCATAGCCAACAATATCCTAGACTAGAATGCATCGTGAATAAACCATCATACATAAAAAACCAAAAACATATATATCCATCAGCATAACACAAAATGCATAAACCGAAATAGATAGCACACCATGTAGAGCCACAAAAAATACCTCTCATATATATATCAAAAAATATGTGTATCGGAGTACAAAAATAGTATCACTGGCTCACTGGCCAGCCTAGAAATACAACAGTCATCAAAAATAAGGGAAGCATCCTCATAACAGGTGCTTTCCCTATGTACGAATCTACTCTAGGGGGTGCCCCCTCAAGAGGGGCACCTGGGCCCACCACTGTTCTTGGTGCCACCACCGGAGTTGCTATCGCCACTACGATAGCTACCCGTCGTAGAGTAGGCCGGTAGTCTCTCTCGCAAGCCATCACTGCCTCTAGCCATGCCTCCTTGAAGTTATCCATAAAACCTCGGGCAGGCATCCCATGGGTCAAATGGTCCACTCGACCTCGTAAATACTCTAGAGCCTCCACCTGAGCCGTAAGTACTACGATGTGCGCCTCAGCTGCATCTGCACGAGCTCTCTTGGTTACTACCTCAGCTCTAGCTAAGCTACTGCCCTCACCAGAAGGTCCAGCACCATCCCCGCCAGGTCGATCAGCACCCCCGCCCGGTCCACCTATGACACCTCCTCCCCGACCACCCAGCGGTCGTGGTAGAGGATCGTGACCCACTAGTCGGGCCACTAGGCGTCCCACCTCGCCAACATCTACATGAGTAACCAAAATAATGTCAGTGTCAATAAAAAACACTCAAGTACATAAAAACTCAAACATATGAAAAAATATAGCATGTACCTGCAGGACCCCAAACATAACCGAAAGGGAGACCAATATCTAGATCACCCTGAAAGTCCATCCCTACATACGGGTATGGCAAAAACATTTGTCGATTGGCCTCAAACCATGCCTCTGTCGTGTCATTCCAATAACGACCCACCATGCCACCACTGTTGTGTGGCATCACTGGAGCCCACCTTTTCATGCATGGCTCCCTCGGCCCCCCAATAGGCACAGCCACCACGGGCCTCAACAGCATGAACCTCTAGTACATAATGCTACACAAAATGCTAGCGTACGCAAGTGATTTGGATCCATGTTGGACCCTGTTCAGTTGCGACACCACACCATCAAAGCAAAAGTGGGCAAAATCGAAGAAATGCTCGTTCCTAAAATGGCGTAAAACTCCCACCTATGGGCCCGATGCCCTATGTGGCGCAAACGACCCCGCAATCGCACAATAATGGCCAAATCACACTGCTCGGCCACATGTGTCACTGATGCGATATTGATGCACCCCTCAATAAGCAGCGCACCACCACAATGCCTCCTTCGGAACCTGTCCAGGTTCACTTGTCCAGCAAGAAGTGGATACCTCAGCGCCTCGCCCTGAGGCAGTAATCCAGTCACAAAGTATATATCCATCTCTGGACGGATAATCAAGTTTGTCCCCGTCAGGACAAACATGTTGCGCCTCCTATGCCAATGCTATATGATAGAGTGTAACAATCGGTCCTATGATCAAAGGAACTCATTTTCAGCAAATTTCAGGAGGCCCCATGCAGCCAAATGACGATGCGCCTCAGCATCAGTAGCCAGAGCAGTTCAGATCTCGGGCCAATCTCGTTCTCTCCACACCAACCTGCCAAGCAACAAGCACCCATCAGTACAAAGGAGAAACATCAAAAAGGGATAGCAAAAAACCCAAGTTTTTCAAAAACACTGCCCTTATGCGCCTGTCTCTTAGCCAGGCGCGCCCTTGCACACAAAAAGGAAGGAACAGCGTTCCTTCGCACGGCTATACCTAAAAAATAGGTGCAAGGGGGGCCCCTCTTTGCCTAGATCGCCCACGCAATATAGCGCAAAAAGCCCCTTTTAGGCCGTACAAACACAATTTGTATGGCCCCCGGCATCACCAAACTGAAAAAATTGACATGCAAGACATCATGAAAGTTACCTCGGCATAATATCGCTAATCCCTAGTACACAGACTAACTACAATGGCAAGAAAGGCTCTTCTATCACCTCTAATCTCCCAAAACTCAGAAAGTACAAATGAATAGGATTAGGGCCATAATCCTATATTTATTGCCCTTTTTTAGAACTTCAAAGGTCCATAATAGGAGATCAGAAGGTCCGTTCTGCAAACCGTAAGTTGCACCATCATCAGTATACCATGACGAACGAAAGCGATGCCCCACATTCGCTTTCTGAAGAAATATTTTTTCAAGCATTGGCAGGTATGCACCCTCCCATATTCCTTTCCAAAATTCATGTTTTTCAATAATATTGAATGAAAATAAGATGCTTTCACTTGAGGTAGTTATTTCTTGCAGGAAGAACCTGCAAACCATTCACAGCACCACCCACTGAAAGTTCTGGAACAAGTATCATTCTACCCTCAGCATGGTAGAGTCCCATAAAACTTTTCATATCCTGACATCATTTCTCCATTAGAAATAAACCATAGGGTCCTCATACCCGACCACATTTATCGTCACCTCACCCTGCATATGATAAACGTCCACGACGGTCGGTAGAGCTTCCCCTCCATCGCGATCGTCATCCAAAAGTAGACCATACATCACCCCACAAGTGACGCCATGGCCATACCATTTTATTCCACGAAGCACCTCATGCCCATCCACATATCATGCATAAGGTCAAGTTTGCCATTTAAACTCAACCCCCTTCCCAGAAGATCAGGTTGTACAAGCAGAATGAAAGCACACCTCCACGCACCACATTTGGCCCACCACACCTCCATCAGCATACTCCCATCTGCGACATCTTCCGCTTCATCAACCCCGCACATGAGACCAACCAATGGGACCCCTACCCCCAGCAAAACACCGTCCTCATAGCTTCAGTGAGCGACCCTCTTTTGTGTTTTGGGGTACTCGTCTCTATGTTTTGTAAAAACCAAACCCCATTATCTTATTCTTTTGGTAAGTGTATAAAGACTGCAAACGATGCCCTTCGCCCCTTCGCCCTCATATTTCACCTTTTTCTCCCATGGCAGCAGTCCCCAATCTCCCTTGGTCGAATTATTTAATCCCCCCCATGCACGCACCATTATGAAAATCATAGCTGGTTCATACCCGCCCTGGAAGTCCTACCGACTCTAGGGAATTTTCCCTTCAGAAGTACCTATGACTGTCGCCAAGCTGCTCAAGTATACTTTGACCTCGGGCCACTGAATCCACATCATCCATTTTCAGCTATCGCTCACCAACATGCCTATGTTAAACCCATCATGGTTCGATTAAGGCTTCCTTTTTGTCGGCCTCAACACCTCTTTTCCAAAAAGGAAGCAGTACCTTGGATGACCCCTCCCCATGCAAAGGGGTATCCTCGGGTGGCACTATGGGAGACATCATTGTCCATAGATGTCATCGATCCTCTTGACATTCAACTACAACAGATGCTTTCATGTCACGATGGTATCATACCTTGCAACCATTGCACTTTGATCAAGATCCGTCGAAGACCCATGCCTTTATAAGCGTCTCTGACAACAATGCTTACACGGGAAGGTCCCAGCCAGTACATATGCGTACATGGCATAGTGATATGCCATACCAGGATTACGCATATGGGTACCACATTCCACCTATCGTCAAAGAAAAAATTCCCCTGAGGGCATCAGCAGTCGTCGTCAACAACCACCACCAGCACTACCACAATAGTGGCACAGACATCACATGTATCTATCAATTTTGTTTAACTAGTCATAGCATCACGAGTATGGGACATGCCCACCTCGTCGAAATTTTGTAACTATGTTGTATATTTTGTGTTCTTGCAGGGGATCCCTTAGGCCATGGTTATCTCGAAAACGGTGCAAGGTGTTGTCTATTCCAAAAGTACATGTAGGCCTCTCTCTCTCTCTCTCTCTCTCTCTCTCTCTCTCTCTGCGTACGATACAGAAAATAAACTATAATGTATTTCAGCTATACAGTTCTTCCTAGACCTCACACATTAGGGGGCAACTGTTAACACTGGAAAATTGTACAGCAGAAGACGACATCAATTAATGTTGAGCCCAAGGATTTACAGGACAAGAATACATTATGGAACCAACAAGTATTTAAAATCTCTAAGGTTTTGAGAAAATCAGTTTTGAACTAGTCATAAATGCTCAAATGCACGCTTTTTCCTTCGAGAGGAGTGCCTTCTGCGCGCCCTTTTGCCTGATAAGCGCACATTCCTGGAAATGGAAAAAAGTCATATTTTGGGACCACAACAAGAAAAGGAAAGTTACTCCTTATGTGAAAGCTGCCTAAGGACAGCCACCAACACCTCCTTATACATTATGTGAGCACACAAAAGAATATTTGAGCACACAATGGAATCACACATCTCCCTTGGGTCACCATCCATCTTGTACCAACGGAGGGAAGGAGGATTTGAAGCTCACCTATATAAACCCACCAAGAGATGAACAAATGGTGATCACAAGGTTATGCTGGCCAAATTTTCCCAAGCAGCACCAGCATTGTGTGTGACCCGGAGCTGGAGCTAGAGAGGACTCGATAGTTGGCCACCCAACATCTTAGTCCACCACAGCAGAGAGAGATAGTTGGACTGCATTAGAGGAAGAACTTGAAAGACAAACATCCTTGCATCGGGACCTAGAGCCATTGCCTAGGGGCCCTTTGGCAAGTGGGTAAGATTTTATTTTATTCCAAACATTCAATAAGAAGAGACCATCGAGCCATCGTTTGCATTATTACTATTTGGAACTCTCTATATAGCTTCTTTTGCGTTTTTAGTTTTATTTTTTTAACCAGAGCATACTTCAGCATATTATTTCATTTAATTTTTATGCTTTTGAGCTCCCCCCACATACTGCCTATTACCAATAGTTTAGAGAGTAGACCACACTCTCTAAGCTCATGTGATTTCATACACCCGTGTGTCAAATCCACCACAACAGTCCTTGTGGTTCTACTTATTTCTTCATCTTCATCATCTATCTTTGTTTCTTCTTGGTTTGAGAATCTAGCGGCTGAACTTTCTTCTCCATCCAAGTTCATATTTCCTTTGGTAGATTTACATTGTGGTATTATTTCATCCACGACTATGTCAATATAGTCTTTGAATCTCTTTTTGATTTTATTGAAGCATTTGTATCCTTTAATCCGAGTTGAGTACCCAAGAAATATACCCTCATTTGCATGTAGATCAAAATTTCTATGATTTCTATCATTTCTTTTGAGAAAACATTTTCTCCCAAACACCTTGTAGTATTTCATTGATGTATGTCTCCCTTTCCATAACTCATAGGGAGTCTTATCACTGTTAGGCCTAAGTTGTTTTCTATTTTCTAGACATGTTGTTGCTTTTGCTACTTTACCCCAAACGTTGTGGGGTACATCTGCCTCATCCATGATAGCTCTAGACATCTCTTGAATTGTTTTTTTCTTTATCTCTACTACTCCATTATGTTGTGGAGTTCTAGCCATATGATACTAAATCCTTATGTCATTCTCTTCACAACACTCTTCAAATTCTCTTGAAGTGAATTCTCCACCTCTATCTGATCTTAGACATTTGATATTTATATCTTTGTCATTCTCAACCTTATATTTGAATATCTTGAAATTATTAAGAGCTTCTGGTTTTTATTTCAAGGGCATTATCCATGTGGCTCTGTTAAAGTCATTAATAAATAAAATAAAACACCTTTCTCCTGTTGGGATTTTTGTCTTGGTAGGGCCACACATGTCAGCGTGAATTAGCTCCAGATGTTTAGATGATGATAACTCTTTTGTCTTGAATTGATACCTTGTATGCTTACCAAATTGGAAAGACTTGCAAATTGAGTCATCCGGCCTCGACAATCTTGGAAATCCTCTTACAACTTATGACTTTTTGATATCTATTAAGCCATCAAAATTTATATGCCCAAGCCCTCTATGCCACACCCAATTTTGACTTGTTTTATTGAGGTATCAACTCAGTCTGGAGTCATAAAACACATACACATTATTGTGTTTCCTTACTGCCTTTGCCACAAGCTTTCCATTTTCTTCTTTTTAGATCTCACAATACTTAGATAGAAAGGTTATATTGTATACATTATCACACATTTAACTCACTTTATGTAATAGATCTGATAAAAAAATATATAGAAATGGAAAATATGTCCAAGAAATAACACCATTGAAGACAAAAATTTAGATCTTCATTAATATCAAAACCCTTAAGGTAGGGCAACACCATACATTCACTCCTTAAGGAAGGAGATCACTCCACAAGCCATATGCTTGTCAATAAAATAATCCTTGACATCTCTCAATGGGGAGACTCTAGCCTCTATATAGGTTTCATACATGCAATACCATGGGTATCTCAATACCATACATCCAATACAATGGGCTTATCACTTTATTCCCTAGCTACATGTGGTCCCTTACATAATGTGGGTTAACCACTTTATTTATTAACTATGGCCTAATTATTTATCATTCTTATATTATTACATCATATTATTCCCTTGGGTACCTCCCTCTGTACCCTATATTATCCCCCCTAGGTATACTACATTACACCCCCCTTAAACATGTTTCGTCCCTGAAACATAAGAAGAACACAAATAATAAGATCTACTCAAAAGAGTATTCCACTGGTACCATTCACGTGCATCCAGCCATCCCAGAGAAAGTTGAATACTCGATCTGGTCGATGTCTCGCTCGCTTGAGATAGAAGTGGGTTCTGGTGGTTCTTCTATGTTGATGTGTTGTGGGTGGATCGTCGCACCTCTCTATGTGTCATCCAGGGGTTGTTGTCCTTGTTGCTAATTCGTTGCCACCTTGCTGGTTGTTGTCTTGCTGGGTGATGCGGGTGGTGATATGTTGAAGCTTTAACTGATGGAACATCTTTCATTAATTCCTCCATTATTGGTGATGGAGTGGTGTCAGGTTCTTTTGTTGGTACTTGCTTTGATGTTTGTGTTTGGCTATCTACCATCAAAGGCTCATCATCTGATGTGTCTATGTCGTTAGATATTTTCACTTCTTCCTCCCTAGTCTCTCCATGGTTCCTAATGAAAATATCGTGCAATGTAATTTTCTTCTTTTTATACCAGAGCTTCATGAATTTCTTTTGCACATTAAAATTGACAGTACCAACGGATTCCATCCAAGGGTTTCCCAAAACAACATCCATAGCAGCCGTATATGAAGCATAAAAATCTGAATACAACACATACTTATCCATATAAATCTTCAAATATTTATAAATTTGAACATCTTCATTATCAACCTGTGTGTTTTCAATATGTTTTGCTGGAACTTGCAATTTTTTAGCCAAATTAACATTGATACAATTATGCTTGCAACTAGGAATGATAGACACAATGATGTTCTCTTTCTGAATACTTCCATTAACCTGTAATATGGAAATATTAGTAGAAAATAAGTCTTTATGTCTCTTAGTGTCCTTATTTCCGGCTTTATACCACTTGTCCAAAATGACTTTTTCAAGTTTTTTCTCGGGAAGTTTCCTCACTGCGCTGTCAAGTGAGGTCCACCATTTATTTGCCTCATCTTTCAGATGAAGCCCTATGGAGCATATCCAAAAACTTTGGTATTGAGCCTTGAGATGTTGTAAAAAATATTCAATAGTAGGGCCATCATATTTTCCTATAAACTTCATCTTGCGAGAATCCATAAAATAAAGTAAGGGTTTTGAAGAAAATCACTTACTTTGGCAAAAAATTAAAATGGACATTACTCGGTCAATATAACTCAGAATCCTTAATATAACTTATTTTCAAAAATGGAATAGCCATTATGCATCTAACCTTATGACTGAAATCCCGATCTAGGCACTCTGGAAACACAGATTTGTGCTGCAATTTTTCCGCCATCACAAAATTTCTGAAAAAAATGGCTGATTTTAAATCAATGATAACTCCCTCATCCAGACTCCAATTTGACCGATTTTTTTTTTAGAAATCGGGTGATTTTTCAAGGGGAGCTCAGATCTGTAATTGCTTGTTTGAGATTGTGCACCAGAATCTACTAAAAATGTCAGGATATCCGCTGTACACAAATTGTCGTCAAAAACATTTCTACAACACAACTGAATTTAAATTAGTGATATCACCCTCATCCGGACTCTGATTCGACTGATTTTTTTTTTGAAATTGGGTATTTTTCCGTAAGGAATCTAGATCTGATATTTATTTCTGAAAATGTTTTGCCAAATTTTCCAGATCTGCTCTACAAACTCGCCGCCCAAAAATTTCGTGCAAAAAAATAAAAAAACAAATCTCCAAACTCTGCCCAAGAAAGTGCTCTGATACCACTTGTAATAGATCTGATAAGAAAATGTATAGAAATGGAAAATATGCCCAAGAAATAACACCATTGAAGACAAAAATTCAGATCTTCATTAATATCAAAACCCTTAAGGTATGGCAACACCATACATTCACTCCTTAAGGAAGGAGATCACTCCACAAGCCATATGCTTGCCCATACAATAATCCTTGACATCTCTCAATGGGGAGACTCTAGCCTCTATATAGGTTTCATACATGCAATACCATGGATATCTCAATACCATACATCCAATACAATGGGCTTATCACTTTATTCCCTAGCTACATGTGGTCCCTTACATAATGTGGGTTAACCACTTTATTTATTAACTATGGCCCAATTATTTATCATTCTTATATTGTTACATCATATTATTCCCTTGGGTACCTCCCTCTGTACCCTATATTATCCCCCTTAGGTATACTACACTTTAATAAGATTATGCTCGATTCCTTCCACATACAACACATTTTGGTCCTTGGCCTTTTTATCAAAGCTAATTGTTCCCTTCCCCTTAATCCTTGCTAGAGCATTGTTTCCAAGGGTGACATTATTTTCTCTGTCCTCTTTCTTAGAAGAAAAGAATTTACTGTTATCTTTAGTCATCTGCTTGGAAAATCTACTATGTACATACCATCTACCTTCTTGGTCATGTGCAAACAAGGAAAGTTCACACTCCATGGTTTTGGTAGTCTTACATTTCCCACTCTTCTTGTCTTTTGGGAAAGCAAGTTGTGAAGCATATTGAGATTTATAAGCATACTCAAACTGGCTTCTGAACTCACTAGCTTTATGTATGAAAATTATTACATTTGAAACAATCAACATCATCCATCATGGGAGAGAAGGAATTTCTATTCCTAGGAGGAGAGTTTTGAGATCTAAAATAATGATACTTCCTGTAACTAAAATTTTCATCTCTTTCAACTTTTTTTCTTCTAAAATTAATAGATTTATGTCAAAAAATATGAAATTTATAGTAACAACCATAAAATAAATTAGGGTGCTTGAAATTGGAAATATTTTGAGTATGTACAGGCTGTCGATACGATTTTTGTCTTGTTGATTGATTCATTCTCCTTTAGGGTGAGTCCTTTGGTACATTAGAATTATTGTTCCACTACATGGTGCATTTATAGCTCTACTTTAGTTTTCGCTCATTTAGTTTTCCTTGAAGTACCTTCCCATAACTCTTGGGTTTTTGAAATCTTATGGACCTGGAGCTCATATTTCTCACAGAAGGCTCTTGTGATCTAGAATATCCAAGGTTTGTATTTTTTTCTAGAGACCCTTGACTATTTAGAATCTGGTCAAACTTTCTTTTCCCTTCTACAAATTTTCTATCCATACCCTTCTTGGTCTCCAATCTCTCAATATTTGTTCTTAAGGAGAAAATTTACGGCTCCGGACTATACATTTTTTTTTCCCATTCATGGATCAAGTCATTAAGAACTTCTTCCTTCCGTTCAGCTTCTTCTAACTTGAATTTCAGGGACATAATCTCTCCTTTACATATTTCTAGGATCATCTCTATTTTTTCTTTGATCAACTCTTGCTTTAAGTGTTTATTCTCTTCTTCTATATTTTCACATGTTTTTTGTTTTTCTTCTGATCGAATATCTAATATCTCTTTACTTCTAATGGATTCTTCAAATTTTCCTTTCTGATAAACAAACTCCTTATTGTCTGAGTTCTACATACCTTATTCGGCTCTCAACAACTTCTCTTTTAGTTTCTTGCTTCTTTTTTTGGCGTTCTTTAACTCGTCAAGAGCACTAATGACATAAGTGACATAAGTAAAAACTCATTTGCCTCACCTTTTCAATAATTTGGGCTATGATATTATAATGTAGAACTGTCCTATTTGGAGTAAAGCCCCTTATTATTGGGGATTTTCTTCTTGTGATGTTACTAAACTTTTCCTTTCTGAGTTTTCTTTGTAAGGGATCTTAGATGAAAAATTTCCATCTCTTCCACATTCAAAGCATTTGAAGGGAAGCTTACCTTTATACTTTTCTAAATCATACTTTAGTTTCCTGGAAAACTGAGTCATCTCCTAATCAGATTCAGAGCTGGAACAATCTTCATGATCTTGGTTCTCCTTATCTTTCTTGGACACCTTGAAAGCTTATTCCTTTGGTTCAGTCTTCTCTTTTCCCACTCTCATCTCATAATTTATGAGAGTACCAATTAGATGATCCATTGTGAGAATTTTTAAATTGATCATTCCTTCAATGGCTGATATTTTGGAATCAAATCTCAAAGCCGAAGATCTTAATACATTTTGAATAATTATATCTTATTTGATAGCTTCACCAAGTCCTCTAATCATGTTCGTCACTTCGTTAACTCTAAGGAAATACTCTGCTATACACTCTTCTTCACTCATTATCTAGCTCTCAAACATCATTATAAAGATTTGAAGTTTAACTTGCTTAACTTAAGTGGAAACCCAAGGGGAGAAAACCACCAATCAGTTTGTTATTATGATGTCATTTAAGAAACTACTTAAATACATCAAGTTTTTTGTGAGCACTGTTGAAAAATGGCAACAAGAAAATATCTATTTAATTTTCCATTGAACTAAATTAGGAGAAATTTGTAATTCCACATCATGATACAACATGAACGAGTTAACTAAGTTAGTTTGACTTAGTTGGTTCAGTTAATTCGAGTTGAAGGTCTAACTTGAGTCATGCATAGTGGTTTCTACTTTTTAGGAGCCCTGGTTGAGTTTATTTTGAGTTTTAATTAATTATTTCAGTTTATATGAGTTAAATTCAGTTTAACTAGTTCCAACTATTGGAGGAACTAGTGGAAGGTCAAAAACTGGAAGTGGAACTTGAACCACACTACGCGGTCAACCATATAATTGATAAATCAGCCATAAATAACTCATGCAAGTGTGAACAAACAGTTACCCAATTGATATTGGAGTTCAAGGTTAGTATACTATTAGTTGTATAATAATCCAAATTGTACAGATGGTGCATGCAGTCATAGAAAGATCCTAAAGGAACTGTTCAATCCAATGGAGGAAAATTCCTGTTAAATAATGACTTGATTCCTCATTGAACATCGCAAGGAAGTAGGAGATTGGAAGGCTAGGAAATTGGCTAAGTGTTGGCCGGAGTGAGTCTAGGAAGTAGTAATACATATAGAGATAGTGCAGAGGTTTCTCGAGCTTGAGAAAAGCATTGTAATCTTCTCGTATTTTCTGACGTATGCAATAATACAGATAGCATGGGTTTTTAGACCTAGTTTTCCCCATGAAATAATTGTGTAATTTGTTGATTGGATTATTTCTCTTGTATGCTTCGCGATTTCATGATCATTTAAATTGGTTTCCATAATTGGTAGTGTAGATTCAATTCTATTGTATTAGAAAATTACAATTAGAGGTTTGAATCTACAAGGAATTTTTACATGGTATCATAGCTGATATCACAATAGAAGAGAAGAATTAACAGTTTTCCTTTCATGTGAATAAAATTTACAGAATCATTCTTAGAAGCTAGCAGGATGTCACTATATGGCCTAACACTCAAGTATTCCCTTGAGGGTATCTCAAATTACATTGCATGGAAGGATAGGATGGAGGAAGTATTGGAGAAAAAATAGTTGAAGGAATTCATAGATCATGATATCCTGAAGACTCCAACATTTGATGCTAAATATCTAGTAGAGTGGAATAAGTGTGTAGCAAGAGCCAGGAGGATAATCTTGGAGGGTGTGAGAGACCACATATTCTTGAAACTACATCGAAAAGAGACTCCCTTTGATATGTGGAGTACTCTCAATGAGCTATTTGGTAATAACAATAAAGCCAAGAAACTTGAACTAATGAATAAATTTAGGATTGAAGACAAAGTGTATGAGGTAGTCTTCAGAGATGGGAAATTCTACCTAAATCATATTTCTTTATGTCAAGTCAAGAAATTTTGTGTCAGGATCGAGAGGCTCTACACATTAGAGGAAGATACATGCACGACCTTGAGGAGAAATGCATGGATTATAGATGTTGTGGTTAAGAGGGAGCATGATTTATCTCTCAAGAGGAAACCTCAGCCAATTGGAAGTTGGGCTCACCACAAGGATGATGATGAAGAGGATCAATCAGAGACTTCAATTAGTGGGAGAGTTTGAGCCAAATGGGCAGAGGGAGCACATGCAGTGATACCTCCATGTGTTAGGTGGGGCAATGTGAAGAAAATTTCCTATAATTGCATAAATTTGGGCAGGGTCCGTTGAGGTGCTTTTGTCTCATGGATCATTACCCTGCTACGAAGGCCCACGATATTTAGTGGCAGGAGGATCAATTTCATTCAAATATTTAGGAGTGAAAAGTAGTGTTGATATTAGAGCACTAGTATCCGTAGCAGTATAAAAAACAACAATTTTTTCCCAGTAGACAGTTGCAGATTCATTCAATACTTATTTTTTATTTATTATTCTCATTTGAAAATGTTGTAGTAGCAACAACAACAGTGAGAGGTGTTGCATGAAATACACTCCAAAGGTGTTGGATCGAGGTAGTTTTGAATCACTTTCTTATTGAGAGGGAATGTTGAAAAATCGCAAAAAGAAAATCATGATTTAATTTTCCCTTGAATTAAATTAGGAGAAAATTGTAATTCCACATCACAAGACAACTTGAACGAGTTAATTAAGTTAGTTTCACTTAGTTGGTTCAGTTAATTCAAGTTGAGGGTTTAGCTTGATTCATGTAGAGTGGTTCCTAATTTTTAAGATCCCTGGTTGAGTTTATTTTGAGTTGTAATTAATTAATTCAATTTATTTGAGTTAAAGTCAACTTAACTAGTTCCAAATATTGGAGGAACTAGTGGAAGGTCAAAGTGTGGAAGTGGAAGTGGAACTTGAAACACACTCAGTGATCAACCAAATAACTGATAAATTAGCCATAAATAACTCATGCATGTGTGAATTAAGAGTTACCCATTAGAGCTTGGAGTTCAAGGGAAGTGTACTATTAGTTGTACAATCATCCAAATTGTATAGATGGTGCATGCAGTCAGAGGAAGAGTCTAAAGGAACTAGACAATACAATGGAGGAAAATTCCTACTAAATATGTGCTTAATTCCTCATTGAACAACACACGAATGTAGGAGCTTTTAAGGCTAGGAAATTGGTGAAGTGTTAGCCAGAGTCATTCTAGGAAGTAGTGAGATAGATAGAGATAGTGCAGAGGTCGCTCGGGCTTGATCAGAGCATTGTAATCTTTTCATATTTTTTGACTTATGAAATATATAGGTAACATGGGTTTTTAGCTATGGATCTCCCCAAAAAATAATTTTGTAATTTTTTTATTGAAATCTTTCTCTTGTATGCTTCGAGATTTCACGATCGTTTAAATTGGTTTACACAATTGGTAGAGTATATTCAAGTCTGTTGTTTTAGAAAATTACAATTAGAAGGTTTAATATACAAGGAATTTATACAAGTAACCACTCATAAGAGGCTCCAACCTCCTTTTATATAGCAAGCCACTACTTGCCAACAAGCACCAAACTCTTAAGAATGCATACCACTAACTGCTCTAGCCACCTGTTTTGATTTTCATACAATTTTCAAACTGAAAACAAAGTCTTGTAAAAATGCGTAGAAATATAAACATGATTAGATGTTACACACAACACTTTCCTTCTACTCTACAGTTCTTCTTTGAACTCCACTCAGCACTACTCAATCAAATATGGTCTTGGCCCTCAGCGACTTTGTATAATTTTTAACTCTCACCACTAGTCACCCTTTAGCTCACACACTTACACAACAACTCACCTAGCATTGTTGCTGAACACAAGAACTCTACATCCCCATTCAGCACAAAAAAGATCTCGGTTTTCGTTACATTGCAACATAGTGAACAATGTGGTCTTTTCTGACATCCACACTTCCCAAGGGCATGCACCATCATGTCTACCCATGTTACATAGGACATTTCTACCTATTTAATCTCATAACTATATTAGGGCTCTCCATTATGTCGTTCCATCGAAAGGCTTGGCCACTGCAACTTAATTAATTGCTGAGGATGGGATTTTTTCTCTCAACAACTCCAACTACATTAAGTCACTGAATGATCGCCTGATCACTCCTCCATGTTGAAAATTAATTCTCAGTACATACAGAGAACTAAAACAAGTCTCTCCATCCTTCTTAATTTTCTGCAAAGATCATAGTCTACTAAAGACATGGCTCGATTTTTCTCAAGACAGGATCCATTAATTATTTTATGCATCATGGGAATTTCCATATTTAAACATCACTTTATGCAATTTCCATTAATATAATGGCATCAACCTTACTCTGCACATTTACCTAGATGTTGAATCATTCGGGGTGAGAGGTGCTAAGCTATTAACCAACTACTTACTCATCCATGCCTGCATATAACTCATAATGAATAGCCAAGTTGGCGTATCTACGAAATCTAGCACACAATTCCCAAGATTTTTCAACCCATTCATATCCATTAAACATATGTTTCTACCTCAAAGCTCGATAAATATTTAAAATGAATTTTATACACCTTACGAGCTTATGGGTTTCTGGGTATAGAGCCCACTGACTTTATACATAGGTCCTGTCTCCTTTTTATTTAATTAAGAGACACACTACCAAATCTGTTGAAACACCTTAGCCCCTTTCCCATGGCGCCTTTACCTGTTTTCCGCCATCGGACCAAGTGATGTGAACCATAGATAGGCCACTAGGTTTTAATCATCTCTGCTAGATTATGGGGGCTTAATTCCCCTTATAACCTTTTGCGCCCCTGGTTCTATGGTGTAGTATAACCTCGTGTCGTTGCCTTAAATGTTCACTAATCCCACTCATATACATTTGCTACTACCAAGTTCAATCCTGGATGCCCAAATATTTTTTAATAATGCTCCTTCAGATCTTACAGGATTACGAGCTTCCGACTTGGCCCACCCGTGCGCACCACTGAAAATTCCCACTTATAGATGGCCCCTCTTCTTTCTTTAAGTTTTTAATAGAGGTTTCAGGCTTGGCACAATCCATAAGCCTATGCTGTTTAAATGGTTCCACTTGTTGGCCTCTACCAGGTTACTTTGTTCTCTTCCTGTTGGTCCCACTTATACCCGATTCCCATTTCTAAGAACTTCCGGGAATTTTTTTATTTTTTTTGGGTAATGAAAAATATTATCGTTGGTTTTCATCCTTCCCATGAAATACTTTTCCTGGCTACCCTACTAGTTCTAAATGTGTGTAACTTATTAATAAAGTTTCGGACTTCCAAGCTTCTAGGAACTGTTCCCGACTAGCTCATCCCCATGCTATCCCATAACAGTTATTTATTAACAAATTTTCGGGCTTTCTAAGATTCCAAGTTTACGGATTCTAGGATTCGCGGCATTGTCCCTGCTAACCAACTCCAAAATATCTAATTCACCTATTTAATAAGGTTTTGGGCTTCTACACTTATGGACGCTGTAAGTTTGACTGTGGGGGATCTTAATTTGAATGGAAATAAATTTTGATCCAGGGGGTACTTGCATACTTTTTCATATAGTTCGTAATATATTTCCAATCAAAATCCAACTATGTCGTTTCCAAGAACATTTGAGCTAAACTCCCGATGCGGAAATGCCTCCAAATAATGGGTCTCCTTAACCATCATAAGTACAATATTTAAGATTCTTACCTCATCCTACTACTATGATGGTTCTCTATCAGAGATTGTAGCAACCATGGGACTCCCGTTGAGCTTGACACACCATGCACACAAATATTGGCCTAGTTTTCATCAATGCCAACATGTTGAATTCCACTAGCCATTCGAATAAAGAAAAAACCCAAAATGCCCACCAGGCACAAGCATATAGGGGGAATAGAGGAGGGACTACCAACATTGTAATTTTGTACTTCAAATGTTCATTAATGAAAATGTCTACTATTCATGTGTTTGTACCTTTCTTCTAAGTAGTCTATGTGTTGTGTAATTTACAAACCCGTGCCAGGAAGGAAGGGCCCTCCTTCTTATCAGAGACCACTCGTTAGGTAGGTATTGTAGTAGTGTGTTTATTTCTTCTTAGTTATGAATCATGTATGATATAATGTTATTGTTATAATATAATTCATGCATTAAGTAGTTGTAGAATTATAATCACTATTAATGTGTAATAGCATAGGTCCTAGATTGATCCCTTCATTGGTATGTTGTTCATTTGATTTCTATTACAATTATTTTGTTTCTCTATTTTATTGGATGAATGTTTCAGAAATTGTTTGAGTGTTAATGGTTCCCAGGTGTGTTGTTTCTTTGAATTAGAGTGACCGTGTGATAAAGTGAGTTTTATTTTCCAATGTATGTCTTTATATTCTGAAAGTGTGAGTGAGAGTTAGTGTGTAATGGAAAGTGTGTTACTGTTGAGAGTGATATTACAATGAATGGTTTGAGGTTTCATGAGTGGTAGTATGCATCTATTCATGCATATATTTTGCATAATAGCATTGAAACAAAAAGCCTATCGAGATTGAAAAGTAATGTGAGAGCTCGATAATTTTTTATAAATTAAAAAGGAAATTAATCCACACAAAAGTAATTACTTTTGATGATTTCCTTGTCAACCTGCAAAATGTAACCTAGAATAGAATTAGTAAAAATTTGAAAGTTGAAAGAGTAGAGATTTATAATAAAAATGTTATTTATCAAATTCAAATGGATATTGATGTGTTTGAAGCTAAAGGTACTGCCCTTCTAAAATTACATGAAACTAATGGAGAGGCATTTGCACACTTTGTCAAGGAACACGTAGCAAAAAACTCGAGGTTAAAAAAATAACAAAAGAGCTTGAAGAAAATCCAAATCTCGTATCTTTGTTAATGACTCCACTCGCAATACATGCGTCAACATTGGAAATTTCTAGCCCCATTACACACCATAGATTTAAGAAAGAAACTCACATCCTAGATGGAGTAAAATGATTTATTTTTAGTAATATGAAAAATATTGAAAATGATTGACGATGGATGGGATGTAGGTTCCGATCTGAAGAAATTACCACAAATAATTAGATATTCTTTCGATTTGGTTGAAAGTGAATTTGAGCATGAGAAGGATTTCGTAGAGAATGCCTTATGTAGTTTTTTAAGAAGGTTAATTCACCCTCTAAAATATGAAGAAAAGATAAAAATATTCCAAGGGCTAAACAAATGAAACCGATCAAAGACAGATGGTATGCGAAAATCAGCATACAACACAGAAGAGATGGTTCCTTTTTCAAAATGATTAAAATTACTAAATATATAGAAGGTTTGTGCATGACAAATGACAATGGTTTAATTTCCAAGAATGAGTTGATAACCCGATGGAATAATTTAAAAGAGTCCTTTTCCAAGAAATTGAGAATGAAATATTCATCCTTGAACCAACGTGTCAAAATGGACGTTAAAAAGCCTCCCATAAAATATTACATTAAAAATTTTCTAAATGAATTCCTCGAGGAAATAATTAATCCAAGTTGATTGTCAACCAATTATGTTAATGAATTGACCCATTTTTTCTAGTTTTTTATCTTTCATCTTTTTTTCATTGTGTTATGCAAGATTTAAGGCCATTGCTGAATGAGGTTTTTTATTTTTGTTTTGGGTAATTTATTTACATTGCACATCATGGGATCCCAATACCAATTCTACTTGGGACAAATGAATTTACTTTTTGCATTAAATAACAAAATTTTGGTTACTATTGAAGTACCGAAAAGTATTGTTGATATAAAAAATATTGGACATCATTTGATACCTAAATTAGGGCCTTAAAAGCTTTTTTTCAACTCTAGTTCCAGTATTTGGTAGCAATGTTTCTTTGTTGTTTTATTCTTGGATTACTCTATAAGTATAGTCTGTTCAATTGTTTATATTCTAAACCCACTAACCAATGTTGAGAACAATTCTGAGACAATGTTTTCTATCAAATCTTGTAGTGGTCTAAATCCTATTTTACTGATTAGAAATTTTGAGTATGTTTAGGAATTGTACGAAGAATTTTGATAATGTTTTGTATCAAATTTGTGTTGTACTAAATGCTATTGTGTTGGTAAAAAATATCAATTAAACATCAAATTTTCAAGTTTTTTTTTTCAGCTCTTATATTATATCTAATGTTTTTTTGTTGACTAATGTGAATATAAATATTCAACAATAATTTGGCATATTATATTTTTGTTCCATGTAAGGAAATAATTTTACTGGTTATTATCATCTTTGGGATTTGAATTTAGATTTAGTTATTGATAATGTGGACGATTTCTCTCTCTCATTACATTATAAGATAGGAAATGAATCATGCATTTTTTATTTCCTAGTATCATAGTGGCAAGGTGATGTAGTTGTATAAGAAAACTATCCACATAAATTAATTAGTTTGATGGTTTTTGCTAATCATATATATCATATTTAGATAAGCTTTTTTTTTATGTTTATTAAGTCATAATGTTATTGAAATTGTATATTTCTTTGTAATTGTATATTTCTTTGTGTGTTATGTGAAACTAGATAGAAAAATCGATGGGTTACGATTTTACTTAATCTGCTAAATTTGTTATATGATGTTAGAGGGAATTCCTATTATATCACTTTGTAGTTTATTTTCTTTTCCCTTGTCATGTTTACAAGTTGTATGTATGAAAATTGTTATCCAGATTCCCTTTTATATGTTTACAACCTACATATGAAAATTAGTTCTTTTACACTTGAAATTATTAACGAAAGTCATCTATTTGGTTAGCTCACAAGTTTGTTTTCAACTCTAGTTCTATTCATTTGATATAAATCTTGATCTATGTTTTGTTTTGCAATAAATTTATTCTAGCACACTATGTTTTATTTTGCATATTATGACCATGTTAAGGAATGTTGAGAACAGTTCGTAGATAATTTTCTTTCATGATATATTTTATTAGTTTGAATGTTATTTCATTCATAAGAGATTCCAAGTCTATTGAATATGAACATGATTTTTTATATTTTTCTTTTAACTCATGCATTATATATAATGTTATGTTGTTGACCAATATGAATATAAGTGTTTTACAACAGTTTTGAATATAATATTTGTGTTGCATTTGTACTATTAATTTTAATGATTGAATTAATCTGCTAAATTTGTTGTGTGATGTTATTAGCATTGCTTGTTATATCACTTTTTAGTTTCTTATCTTTTGTGATATGATAATTCCTAAATAGTTGGATATTAAGTGATAAATTAACTTAGTTTTGGGTTCCATATATGTTTTCTATAAATGATAAATGATCATTATTTTCCTACATAATTGTTGAAGTAAAAATTTCATTTAGTTGTGAAAATAATATTTGGTAATAGCATATAACTCCTTTGAGTATTTCCAACTTGTATGTCTTCTATAGTCACAATTTAACTTTAAAATTCTATAATCAATTTTGGAAAAATCAGTGATTAAAGATTTTTAGTCCTTGTAGATGGTCTGAAAATCAAGAATCTACTAAATAATGTATTTTACTTACTTGGATTTAATTTCTCCCTGCATGTTATCCCATTCAACAGCCATGCAGATTTATGTGTCATGTAAATATTTTTGCGTTTGGTCTCAATACTGAATGTAATCAATTACAACTTAATAGTAAGTGCAGTGTGGTTAAAGACAAGTGACACATAGGAAAATTTTATGAGAAACAAAAAAAAATACATCATAGCATGGGAAATTTATAGTATGTTCCTCTTTCTCACATCCAAATTCCTACATCATAGCAAAATTTACTATTATTAGCATTTGTTAGGTTCTAAACTTCTATAATAGCCCTAAACGGAATTTTTTTGAGGTCTGCAGCAAGCCCATAGCCATAGGTGTGCCTACCACAAACCATGTATTACTCATAAATATATTTCCAACAAGGTATTGTACACGCCAAACAGAGATAATATGACAAAGTTACGACTCTGGGAAATTGTGTCTGCTCTATTACAAGTTAGACATTATTCCTATTAATGTGTCTACTCTATTATTAAGGTGTTAAATCTTGCATGCAATCTATAATATGGCATCAGTGAATCAATTCAACAATTATATGGCTTTAAAATTTACATTTAGGTCTAACATGTGCTCCTGTCATGGAATAAATTCTCATTTATTTCCATACAATTTAAAACAATGGCAATGGCCAGCTCAACATTAAATAAAAAGATGAAAACTTTATTTTTCGCGTCATTCGACAAATTTAATTTCCCATCTAATCGGGCTACCTAGATGAATTATTAAAATTATAGCTAACATGGTGCACCACGACTTATCATTTATTATATGCAATTCCCTTTAAGCATGTAATTAGATCAATTCCTTCATTATAAAGTGCGCCTCTACAAATACATTAAGTGTTTTCAAGGTTCATTTTTCTCACATGCATATATTTGGGATGATACCTTGCATCTAGCTCACATCATTTGAGATTTTAATGGCCTTTATTTAGAAATCATATATTCTCATTGCCTTGTTTCCAAATTTTAACTTCTCTCTATTCTTATTTGTCAACTTAGCTCTCTAATTTAGAATTTTCATATAACTCAAAACATGGGTAAGTAGATCAAGAACATACGAAAATTCCCACAGGAAATGGTCAAACACCCTATTGACGGGAAAATCTGTCTGGCCAACAGCAAGGGATCTCCCCGGTAAAAAGTCCCAACTAGAGTCTAAACCGTTTGGAGTAGGGATCCCGTCCGAGGTGTGGGTCCGGCTACCGCTTAAGTCTCCTTTCCTTGGGTCTCAATAGAACTCGATGAACCTGCGGACACACACTTATTCAGATGATACAAGATACATGATTGATGATTTAAACGAGTATATAAACACTATGCGTAGCAAGATGAATAATAAAACATGAAGCCAAACAAAATACTGTCAACAACATATCATTAGGATCATGCTCGCACGCTGTTCTAACCATAGAAGAAACAATTCTTAATGGCAGAACAACCCTCACTTCCTTAAATGTTTGTGATGAAAATATAAATGTCAGTAAACAAAGTTATTAACATTCATTGAGGAAGCGTAAATGAACTTAACATCATTAACACAAGTACAGAGAACTATGATGCATAAATGATGCCATCAAGAACACAGTTTCATTAATCAAAACATGTTGGAAAATCAAAAAGAAATACTGATAGTGTTCGCACAGAAAAACACATCAGATCCAAAAGGAGTTTAACAAGTATCTGCATTCATATTCAAAAGAGTGTCGTCGTTCTATACAATGCTCTCTAACTCTTTGAGTCCCCCAAAAAAATATCTTTTACAATCTTCCTGAAGGGAGTTTTATAGACCAAAATTTTCCCATTGGGCTTCCTGACTTTTCGCCTCCCCAACTGTTGCACTGCCCTGCGACCTGAATGAGAGCTGCGACCTGTGACCCAGCTGCCAAATGTGACTTGCGACCTATTGCCAAGTGAGACCTGCGATCTACTGCCACCCGATCATGAGAATGTGCGTGCGATCGTGAGGTCATGGGAATCAACCTGTTGTTCTATGAGAAAGTTCTGCCACACACGATAATCTGCCACTGTGGGGGAAATCAAAGGAACTTCTTCCCTTAATCGATGCAGACACTCCAAGGCATTTGGAATTAAAGTCCCTCTTTTTTGTGTGACCAGGTTGGATAGAGAGGCTAGTTTGGTGTAGATCCAGACCGGTGTGAAAATGAACTTACCCAAGTTCTCCTGTGATGCCGCAAGATCAGAAGTGGCTGCGGCTTGTCTAATAGGTTGCAAAAATGTCTAAATCTCCTGGTCCACCTGTCCCCATGTCTTCTCCTCGTTCAGTGCACCTAGTGATGGAATGTGGTGTAGGGTGTGCATTGAATCAATGTCGCTGATTAGATGCTCGTACATGGCCATTACCTTATCTAGGTCCTTGGATAGCTTGTCTTTAGACTGCATTTTAATCCGGATCTGGACCTTCGCATCTTGGGTGTGGATCCAGTCTTTCTTAGGCAAGTTTTTTGGAGCCTGGGGGTACCGGCCCGTCCATTCTATCATCCTATCCAAAGCGGCTAAGGCTTCTTTCACCTGCTCACTCCTCTGCTTAGTCTCTTCTTGGGCTCTTACCAAGGGGGAAATTATTTGTTTTATAGTGAAAATTTCCCCATAGACCTGCCTCATGGTGACCTCTAATACATGCAGCTCTCTTAGGATGGTGAGTGGTACTTCGTTGATAGGAGTAGTTTTGTCTTGGAGCTATTGAATCTCTTCCCTTAACGCTACCTTTTCCTACTCTGCCCTTGCCTCCCTTTGTTTTGCTTCTTGTAGCTTATGTTGTAGAGAGAGGATTTCTCTACTCATTCTGTTTACATTTTCCTCCATGGCCGCGGCGAAAGCCGTGCTGGCTGATGCTATCATTACTGGGTTAGTCCTAGTGTCTAGGAATATATCTTTCTCCATCGCGGCTGTGGATGGGGCTGAAGGGTTTCGTGCCAGGAACCTTCTTTTCTCCTATCGGATCTTGAAGGAGAACTGATCATATGTGAGCCTAGTAAGGTTAAATACTTCTTCTTCTTGCCCTTCATAAGAACTCACATCGGAGAGTGCAGAATGTGTATTGACTATAAGCACTTCGATGGGTTGTAGCTCAGTTTGTGATTCTACGCCTTGGGAAGATGTCTCGATTTTCTCTAGTATTCTATCCTCCTCCTCCTTTCTTTTCTTCTCTTCCTCCTCTTTTCGCAACCGCTCTGTTTCTGCCTTTTCATGTTCTACTTTCCGCCTGCGTTTTGCTTCTACCGCTGCTTCCTCTTTGGCTTTCCTCTTATGTTGGCTCTTGCCGCTGCTTCCTGTTCTTCTTTTCTCTTGCGTTTAGCTTCTGCTGTCGCTTCATGTTCTACTTTCCTCTGGCATTCGGCCTCCACTTGATCTAACTCTCTTTTGAGTTGTCGTTTCGCCTCAACCTCTGCCTCATGTTCCTCCTTTTTTCTCCTGGCCTCTTCTGCCTGCTTCTTCTTTTGTTCTAACCTTAGGCTCCTTTTTCACTTTTCTTCATCCTCTTTCATCTTCTTCTCAATTTCGTGTTGAGCTTTGGCCTCCTGCTCTTTCTGCTGGGTAGCGGTGTTGTGCCCTGTACTGGTTCGAGACTTCTTAGACTGACAAGAAGAAGTGCCTCCTAATTCACGGCTTCTTTCCTCTAATGTATGGTCATCTGGGTCTTCTTAATAAGACCACACCCCTAGGGCGAGTTGCCTATCTACGTTATACCAGTTTCTTTTTTCATCCTCGCCTGGGCACTCGGTGTGCTGGTAGTTCCATTTGAACTTAGCTCGCTTACAGTGATCAGGGACTATCCTCTCTGGGTCATATGTTTGGTGGTCCAATGACCCTAGGCGATAACTTCTCATCTCTTCTGCTTCTGCCTCTACCTCCCTGAAATCTTTGACCGTGTAGGTGCCGACAGTGAGAGGTAGTGTAGGCCACAGCTTCTTTTTTCCCTTAGTCATGACCTTAGAGAAACCGGAAGTCATCTGGAAACAAACATCTTGAATTAGCGTTTTATCTGTAACATATCGGGGCATAGCATGGGGAGCCTTGTATGAACCAAAGACTCGAATGAATTTGTATTCGGCAAGTGGAAACCAATGCGCCACCTTGCCTAACGTCCCAATGGCTCGCCAAGACATGCAAGGAGTGTCCTGGCTGAATAATTTTCTGTAGAGAGTTGGGATGAAGACTTGAGAGATCGGCTCTATGTCCTGCTTGTACCTGGAATCCCAAAATTCCTTCGTCTCTAAGTGGATTGGGCGTGCCTGCTTTGGATCCCAGTTGTGAGCCCATCCCTCAAAGTGGCACCTCGAACAAACAAAATCCAACAAGTAGGAAGCCATATAGAATTCAGAAGGATATCCATCATCCGGTACCACTGCCGAGGATATGTTTGTTTGAAGAGAGGCCACCAGCATGTTGGCCCAATTAAACCGGGTGCAGTGCACAGTGACATACTCCATTAGGGATACCCACGTACCGCTGAAAGTCATGGCATCAGAACACCTGTATATCCTGCAAAGCATAGTGGCTACCAATTTATACACCTTCCTAAGACCTGCCACTGGATATTCTTGGCCCTTCTTGGCCTTGAATTTTTCGGGCTCCTCCCACCACCCTTTCAGAGTGTCTGTTATGGCGACTACATGCGTGATGGCCCATTCTTTTATAAAGATCTCCTCTCGTTCGGGCAATGCGTAGTAAACTTGATCATCCAAGCCCTTGAGAGTCGCAAATGCCTTGCCTTCATAGTCCCTGATTACCCATTTTTTGGGGTCAGTGTTTTGTATAATCCACTCAATGACCTCTGCACATGGGAATATAGTAGGGTGGGCACCTGCATGACGAAGCCTTGACCTTTTAAATTGTAGGTATGCTTGTCGGTCAGGGAGGTCCTCTGGGAATTCCTGTCAAGAAAATTCCTGGTACACTTGGAACCAACGCATGCTATCCCCTTTGGAAAATGTGCACAAGGTGTCCCTATAGATCGGGGGTGGGGACATCAGTATATCCATCTCTATGTCCTCTGCTTCTGGGCTCTTGTTCTTTTTTCAGGCCACTGGATGTCCCATGTTGCTTGAATTAGAGGAGACAGGGACACACTCTAAGTCTGCTTCGAATTCACCTGTCATGTTCATGAAAGCGTCCCAGGATAAGAAAGATGCCATGATAATACAAGCCTAGGTACAGTTATTATTTTTTTCAACTAGAGACATAGGAAGGGTTGAATTAGCGACCTGCGACTGGGTCGTAGGGTCACAAAGGTCGCGATGTTAAAACTCTTAAGGGTTTTACGACTTTTCGACCTTGTGATCTTTCGACCAGGTTGCGAGGTCGCTGGGTTGCAAATTTTAGGAAGACCGATGAAAGTGTGACTCTGCGACCTACGACCAGGTTGCAGGGTCGCTAGGTCACAAATTATAGGAAGACCGATGGAAGTGCGACTCTACGACCTGCGACCAGATCTCAGCGTCGTTAGGTCGCGAGGTCGTGGGAAGGGAGAAAGGAGGGCG
The DNA here is from genome assembly GCA_034641835.2 of Pinus albicaulis. NCBI lineage: Eukaryota > Viridiplantae > Streptophyta > Pinopsida > Pinales > Pinaceae > Pinus > Pinus albicaulis. The sequence goes on from CM076573.1 coordinate 824,664,310, forward strand.
GATGCGACCTGGCGACTCAGCGACCAGGGTCGCAGGGTCGCAAGGGTCGCAAGTCACGCTAGGGCTAGCCGGAGGGTTTTAGAGCACGCCACGTTAAGTAGATTTCCCTCTAACTTCAAAAATGCAAGCCTACGTGGGCCAAAACAGATAAAAGGAGGAGTTTCGGGGGAAAAATACAAATCATAAGAATCTAGATGGGCAATAGTGGCAATATTATGCAAGGAGGGGAAGTGTTAGAGAAAAAGGGGGCACCTTAAGTCTTAAATGATAAAAAGGAGCAAAGAAAATGGACAATTTAAAGGCTAGGATAGGGGAAATTAAGGTAAAAAAACCATAAAAGGAAACAGCAAGAGGAAATGGCAACTTACCCGGGAAAATCGCGCTCCAGTTGACCTGTCAGAAGTGTTTTCTTTCTATCTGCCGCATGTACATAATGCGACCTAGTGACCCTGCTATTTATAAAAGGGTCGCGTGTACGAGCCATTAATGAGGTCTCTAGCTCGCACTATTTGGAGGTTTGATGGAGGTGCGACCTCACGACCTTGCGACCTCGGGGGGTCACGGGGTCGCAATGTTTTCGGGTCATGATTTTCCAAAATTCATGAAATCTGCGACTTAGCGACTTAGCCTTCCCAGACTTTAACTTAGCTTTTTTTTATGCTCAAGGGGCTCCAAAAAATTGTAAAGGGTGGATTTTTTAGAGGGTGTTGTAGAGGCTACAACAAATGGTGATTCACTGGTCGAACCCAGAACCTCTGCCAATGGTTTTCCTTGGTGGGGGGAGGGAGGGGCCTACGCTAGCTGTTCCTTTCACCTTAAGGTCCCTACTACCTTGCCTTTGGCACTTTGTGAGGTTGCTTTGCCTGGTAGCCTGTTTAGGTTTTGTTTAAATGAGTTTCATTGCTTCAGGTTTCTGGGCTGAAAGGGTTGGAGAACTTCAAGTACCCACAGGATCTGGTATGATTATTTTGTCCTCATTGTGTTGTTCCGCTGCCTGCGAACCTCACGGTCCCGACGGAGTCACTTCCTAGGAGTCATAAACTTTGCTCTGTTGCCAGCGAGCCTGGTCAGTACCCTGATGGAGTCGTCACATCGCCTCTCTATGCAGGAAGCCTTTCTCAATCCTTTACCCTTTATTGGTGTCCTATTGCACTTATTTTGAATGTTCCTAAGGCACTTATTTAGGTGTGCTCATGGCACTTATTGAAAGAGGCAATTTTGCCTGTGCGGATGAGGGATCCCGACTTATTTTACTTGCAAGAGAGGTTGCTCCTGGTATGTATGAGGACTTTGGTTTTTCTCGAATATCCTGATGTCACCAGAAGTTAACTCTATTCCCTTTCAGTCTAGTTACCACTTTATCCAACTTTCTTTTCACATACACCCTTTCAAGCTTGCTAGGTGAGCTACCCGTGCTTAGTAATTCAGGCTAAGTCATGTACAACCTTTGGGTGTCAATTACAGGCAATATCTCGCCACCATTGTGTCTTTTAGGAGAGGCTTCCCATCAGCATTGAACCTAGTGCAATATGCCAACTGTGTGACTCCTACAAGGCCTTCCACCTTACTAAGGTTTTTTTTTTTTTTTTTTTTTTTTTTTTTAACAAAAGGATGCCTACAAAATAGAAAACAATAAAATATGGTACAAGGGTGGGATAGCCCTATGAGGGCTACTAAGTGAAGTAATGCTTGAGGTCATGCCCATTCATCGGGAGGACCTCGATTCTTCCCTCTATAGTTTGTAGTCTAAACGTGTGAGAACCTAATTTCTCCTTAACCTGGAATGGACCTGTCCAAAGGGCTTGGAATTTGGAATGTTTTCCCTTTTCTTCGTGAGCTTTATCCCACTTAAGGACTAGGTCTCCTACTTCAAAATTTTTACTCCCTGTAGACTTTTTATCAAACCATCTCTTAATCTGACTTTGGTGGATGGCGAATTTTTCTCGGGTTTTTTGCCTCTCTTCCTCCAGTTTCAGTAGTGTGTCGATCCAGGTCCGCAAGGTGGGGCATGGGGTGCCATGGCTTTCTTGGGAAAACTGAAGGGCAGGGAGAGATAAGTGGGGAGGAAGGAAAACTTCTTTTCCATACACAAGAAAATACGGGGAGGTGCCCAACGAGGATTTGGGTGTGACACGGTCAGCCCAAAGAGCGTTGTGGAGGGCGTTATGCCAGTTTCTCTGGTGGGAAAATAGAGTCTTCTTGATGATGCGGATAATATTTTTATTAGTTGACTTGGCTAACCCATTTCCTTGGGGGTAATAATTTGCATAATTTTTAAGCACAATACCATTTTCCAAAGCAAACTCATACAATTTAAAAGATGAAAAATAAGTTGCATTGTCAAAAACTAAGGAAGTTGGAACGCCAAACTTGGTCATGATAGAATGAGTGACAAATTATATTACCTCTTGATCATTTATTTGGCGTAATGGTATTGCTTCGACCCACCTAGTGAAAAAATCAATAGCAATGAGAATATACCGGTGTTTCTTGGAGGAGTGAGGTAGGATTTCACCAATCACGTCCAAACCCCACTGTTGAAAGGGTTCCTCTATTGACACTGACTATAGGGGAGAAGCTAGCTGCGCTTCTCGGTTGGCGAACTTCTGAAATTGGGTACACTTCTGGACATATGCATGAGCATCTCTGAAAAGGGTTGGCCAATAGTACCCTACGTGCATTATTTTGTGGGCAGTGGTATTGCCTGCAAAATGCCCTCTGGCTGTTCCGTCGTGTAGTTCGGTCAGGATGCTCTGTGCTTCATCGTGTTCCAAGCAGTGTAGCAGAACTCCATCGTGATGTTTCTTGAAAATATAACCTTGCATTAACTGGTAGGACACAGCCTTAAGCCTTATTGCGCATTTTTGTTGGACAGTCAAAACAGGGTCCAAGACGCCATGGGCCAAATATCCCAAAATGTCAGAGTACCGAGAAGGTTTTCTCTGCTGAGGTGCATGGTCACTCTGATACATGTCAATTTCCTATTCCCAACACTCTTCTTCAACCCCGTGTGAGCTTGCAGCCGCCGCAGCCATTTGGCAGAGTCCTTGTCGTTTGACAGTGTGTGCTAGTTGGAACTCTAGGTCATACTCTTGAGGACATGCCATCCAGTTCCCTCGTCTCTCACCCAGCTCTTACTGCACGAAAAGTGAGCAGATAGATGGGTGGGGGAAAAAAACTGTGACATGGTTTTTCAATATGTATGGCCTGAAATTATTGACTGCTTTGTAGACTACATAAGCCTGCTTGTCGATCTCAGGGTAATTCAATTCAGCTCCCTCCAACCCAGTACTCATGAAGGATATAGGTCGTTCATCATTGTTGGCATCTTTTTGCGTGAGGATAGCTGCAAGTGATGAATATGAAGCAAAGGTATACAAGCTGAAGCTTCTGCTAAAATATGGACTTTGGAGAGATGGTTCTTTTTCTATGGCCCGCTTGATTTTATTGAAAGCCTCCTTCTCAGGCGGATTCCATTTGAAAATCACATTCTTCTTGATCATCCCCTGCAAAGGCCTAACTATTTGGGCAAAATATGATATGAATTTTCGTACAAAATTGATTTTCCCAAGGAAAGATTGCATGGCCTTTTTGCTGCTAGGGGGGTGGAATCTGGGTAATGGCTTTTGCTCACTCAGGATCTACAACAATGCCCTGTTTGGTTATGATGTGGCCCAGAAAATTCCCCCCTGACACGACGAAAACACTTTTCTTCGGGTTGAGTGAGATCCCGTACTTCCTGCACCTTTCAAAAATTTACTTGAGGTGGCGTAAGTGATCACCCCGGTGTTTTGAAAACATGGCGACGTCGTCAAAATAGACTACCACGCTCCATCCTATTAGACCACGAAAAGCTATATCCATGGCCCATTGGAAAGTTTCCCCTGCGTTTATTAATCCGAAGGGCATGCGCCTGAAAGTGAAATTTCCCCATTTGGTCTGGAAAGTAGTTTTCAATCTATCTGGCTCAGCTACCAGCACTTGGTTGTAATCGGAGAACCCATATAATAAGGAGAACATTTAGAATCCGGACATGGCCTGTAATATTTGTTCCATAGGGGGCACCGGGTAATTGTCTTTGTTTGAGGCCCAATTTAGATTTCGAAATTCCACGCACAAACGGATCTCGCCAGATTTTTTCTGTACCGGGACCAGATTTGATACCTTAGTGGAGTGCTGAACTTTGAAGATGATGCGTGCATCTAGAAGCTTCTTAATTTCTTTCTGAATCATCGGTTCTAGCGTTGGATGAAATTTTCTAAGATTTTTCTGGAAAGGCTTCACTCCTTCCTTCATAGGTATTATGTGTTGAATAATCCAAGTATCATACGTACGTAAATCATCATACGTCCAAGAAAAGATGTCTCAGTACTTTTGGAATAGCTGGGTGAAAGCTTGCCTCTCCTGGTCGGAACAATATTTCCCAAGGTTGATGAACTTTAGATCCTCACCTGCCGATGTGCCAAGGTGGAACTTTGTATTTTGGTATTTGGGGGCCCGCGGAAACAGCTTTGCAGATCGAAGAGCTTTTCAAGTGACATTATCCCCTTGGGCATGGGGTTTTCTTTGTGTTTATCATGTTCTTCCTGCAAAGCTTGATCATGATCCACCTCTTCTATCACCATGTCTTTGAACACTTCCATGCTGAGCATGAATTCCATTATTTGTTGGTCATCATCAAAGATGCGTAAATTAGTAATATTATCTGGCACAGAGGGTTTATACATTATCTCAATAGAAAAGCCATCCATTAGAGGGGTAAACCTATCAGCAGCATTAGCCAGAGTATCAACTGCTACATTATGCATTCTAAGCATAGATTTGATTCCAAACACATCAAAAGAAAAAATAAGACGTCATACCTCTTGTTGATAAGCTTTTAAGTGCGGAGACAAGCAATGAATGGTATTGCATACCTAATGAGTGATGATCTCAGAGTCTCCGATAACCTATAAGAATATTACCTTTAAGTCCAGTGCCTTCTTAAGTTCTAGGACTAAGGCTTCATATTTGGCAGTATTGTTGGTGCACTGGAACTCTAGCCGACACGAAATCAAGAACTTTTTCTTCTGGGGGTCCAGCAGGATGCAGCCCACGCCAGCTCCATCATGTGTCTTGGAACCATCATAATACAAGGTCCACACGTCATTTTCTAGCTCCTCCGGAGTTGTGGGTTGGGGATGGATTTCGGCTTGGTGTATGACGGGGGTAGCTTGGTCTTCCGTGACAAGTGTTAGTTCTGACTGGACCTTTGGGCTCACTGGGGACTTAAGAGAATGGTAACATCTGAAAATGGCCTCTAAGAAACACATGCCAATCTATTCCTGGGCAAAGTTGACAGGTTCATTAGTAGCATCCAAATCAGTCACAATGTGTTTCATATAAGGTTCTCTTTCAACCCTGATTTGGTTGTTCCGGCCCTTGCAGGGAAGCCACAGGTGGGACCAGTCGGTAGCAAAGTACCCTTGCAGCTTTCTATACCAGTCCCTGCTAAGAAATAGGCCGTAGGCTTCTGAGATGTCTACAACTACAATTTCTATACACTGGTGGACCCTAGAGTCGAAAGAAAGGCAGATGGTGACATTATTTAGCTCTCCTATAGTGGGAACTTGCGATCTGTCAAGATGAATGATCCTAGCATCAGTTTTCTCTGGGCGAATGTTCAGCTTCTTACAAACAGATAGGGGCTTGAAATTTGTGGATGTGCCGGAGTCAAGCAAGCAGTTATGGACGTTGAAGTTGAAAATATAAAATGATAAGAGGAAGGGAGGAGTGGATCCCCTGGAATTTACATTTACGGTATTTACAATAGACTGGAAAATCGGACTAGCTTGCGCAGATGTATTGCTCACAGGCTTAGTATTCGAGGCATTGGCGAAGGTTTTGAGGATAAGTTCTCGTTGATTGGTGATGCAGGAAAGCTCGTAAAGGGAAATGTTGGCTCTAGTTTCTTCATGTCCTCAACAATGTTGTAACTAGAATCAGAATGAGGACTAGGCTCAGTGGTGGATTTGGACGACCCCACCGGGAGCTTGCTCTTTTGTTTTAATTGGGTGTTGTTGGTAGTGGGCTTCTTAGAAATAGCTTGTTGTTCATTCCCAGGGGGTAGAATTTTCCTTAAGAAGGTCCTCTTCTTCTCTTCAAAGGAATGTTTGGGAACCAGTCCTTTGCTTCTAAGGCCATAATTTCGTACGGGTTTGCCCTTAGGATCATCGTCCATCTTGATATCGGTGATGGTATGATTGCTCTCCCCGCGGATTACATCGAATGCAAGAATAGAGGATCCTGGTTCTTCATCAGGGGGCAAATATTCTTCGTTGTCAGAAACATCATCCTCCCCCGTGTCCCCTGGGGTTTGATCATCCAGAAGTTGATTTACTACTGCATTCATGCTGCCAATCCATTGTGGGCATGTATTTTCAGAGTGGGCAGCCTAGTGGAAAGAACAAAAGTTATCTTTTCCGATTTCTTCCAGGTTGAGAACAGTGTTCGGGTTAGATGGAGGTAAGCTGGTGGTGGGGTTATTCTTTCTGAAAAAGGGCTTTTTCATCTTAGTGCCAGTAGTGGATTCTATGCCCTTTATCTTCAGGTCAAAGACTTCATTGGTCAATAGCTTAAGGGTCTTTGCTATACTCTCGGAGTCAAAAGCATCCTTGTCCTTATCCGCGGTCTTGGGTGTGGAGGACTGACTTTTCTTCGCGGTGGGTTTGTGGTCGTCTCTCCCTTCATGATCGTTGACCCCTATAGAAAGCATGTCCTTTTCTACAGCAAGGGTGGCTGCATAATTTGCTGCAAGGGTGGCTCTAGCTTTGCGTTTTACGAAGACGGTAATATCCTTAGGGAGAGCCATTGTATAGTAGTCTATGGTAATGGAGTCATCCAATGCCAAGTTGGGGGGAAAATTTTGCAATATGGTAGCAAAGAGCTAATTGAAGTCCCTGACCTTTTCTTTATTTTTTCATTTAATAGTACTTAACTCCGTGAGGAGCATGGAAGGGGTTTTGTCCTCCGAAAATTTCTGCAAGAAAAGGCGACAGAATTGGTCCCATGATGTTATGGAGGCACTTGGGAGGGAGCGGTACTAGGTGGCCGCCTTGTTCTCAAGAGTGTGTGGAAAAAGGAGACAAGCAACGTCATCTCTTTGAACTCTTATAATTTGCAGTGAAAGATAGAAGTTGCTTATATGATCCTCGGCCAACGTGCGTTTCTCGGGGTCAAACTTGGGGAGATGCTTCTCAGGGTGCCTAGGCATGTCATGGAGGGGGCCCAAAAGATCTAACGAGGACCGGGCCATCCAAGAAAGTGGTTGCAGCTACTTGGCATGCTCGTGGTACCTCATCTCAAATTCAGATTCACTCCCTGTGCATGATGTGGATGCTTCTCCCCCATGGCGAGAGTGCTCATCCTGATATCCCTCACGGTTGGCCATATTTATGAGATATCCCCAATTGTAGATCGGTGTCCTATTTTGGTTTTGACAGCGGTGGGCGGCATGGTGTCCTTGGCCACGACCTCTATCTCCCCTACCTCTATTCCCTTGACCTCTATTTCCCTCGCCTCCATTTCCTCGGCCTCTATTCCCCTCGCCTTCATTTCCTCGGCCTCTATTTCCCTCGCCTCCTGCTGGCAGGCGGCAGTCTTGATTGTTGTTATGTTGGGCTTGGTTGGGCTGAGGGTCAGGCTGGGGTTCATTCACATCGGGTTCCTCCTCTTCGGCCCCTTGGATTTCGGGAATCAGTTCGTTATTCTAGATAGCGGTGGCGAGGTCTTCAACCATCAAATTTATCAACTGAGCTAGGGACTTTACAAGGGCACTGTTGCGAGTGATGTTAGCAGTAGGGGTCCTAGTAAGGGTCAAGAAACTCATGACTGGGGTGAATTGAAAATCCCTGATGAGATTGCGAGAAACTGAGCACAGGGTTCTCAACTTCTCCCTAGTGACCTCATAATAGGGAGCCTCCTCCCCTTGAACATCTTCCAAAGGGGGAGGAATAGTGTCATAATTTATGACCTCCCCTTGGGGAGTTTGTGATGGAATATTTCTTGTGTGTTGGAAGGATGCCATCAGGCCCTCCTTCTAGCGCCAATTCTTTTGACGGGAAAATTTGTTCGGCCAACAACAAGGGATCTCCCCGGTAAAAAGTCCCAACTAGACTCTAAGCCATTTGGAGTAGGGATCTCGTCCGGGGTGTGGGTCCGACTACCACTTAAGTCTCCTTTCCTTGGGTCTCAATAGAACTCGATGAACCTGCAGACACACGCTTATTCAGACGATACAAGATACATGATTGATGAGTTAAATGAGTATATAAACACTATGCTTAGCAAGATGAATAATAAAACATGAAGCCAAACGAAATACTGTCAATATCATATCATTAGGATCATGCTCACATGTTGTTCTAACCACAGAAGAATAAATTCTTAATGGCAGAACAACCCTCACTTCCTTAAATGTTTGTGATGAAAATATAAATGTCAGTAAAAAAAGTTATTAACATTCATTGAGGAAGCGTAAATGAACTTAACATCATTAACACAAGTACAGAGAACTATAATGAATAAATGATGCCATCAAGAACATAGTTTCATTAATCAAAACATGTTGGAAACTCAAAAAGAAATACTGATAGTGTTCACACAGCAAAACACATCAGATTCGAAAGGAGTTTAACAAGTATCTGCATTCATATTCAAAAGAGTGTCGTCCTTCTATATAATGCTCTCTAACTCTTTGAGTCCTGAAAAAAAAGATCTTTTACAATCTTCTTGAAGGGAATTTTATAGACCAGAATTTTCCCTTTGGGCTTCCTGACTTTTCGCCTCCCCAACTGTTGCACTGCCCTGCGACCTGAATGAGAGCTGCGACCTACAACCTAGCTACCAAGTGTGACCTGCGACCTATTGCCAAGTGCGACCTGCGATCTACTGCCTCCTGATCATGAGAATTTGCATGTGATCGTGAGGTCAGGGGCATCAACTTTTTGTTCTCTGAGAAAGTTCTGCCACACACGATAATCTGCCGCTATGGGGGAAATCAAGGGAACTTCTTCCCTTAACCAATGCAGACACTCCAAGGCATTTGGAATTAAAGTCTCTCTTTTCTGCGTGACTAGGTTGGATAGAGAGGCCAGTTTGGTGTAGATCCATACCAGTGTGACAATGAACTTACCCAAGTTCTCTTGTGATGCCACAAGATCGGAAGTGGCCGCGGCTTGTCTAATAGGTTGCAAAAATGTCTGAATCTCCTGGTCCACCTGTCCCCATGTCTTCTCCTCATTCAATGTACCCAGTGATGGAATGTGGTGTAGGGTGTGCATTGAATCGATGCCGCTGATTAGATGCTCGTACGCGGCCATTACGTTATCTAGGTCCTCGGATAGCTTGTCTTTAGACTGCATTTTAATCCGAATCTGGACCTTGGCATCTTGGGTGTGGATGCAGTATTTCTTAGGAATGTTTTCTGGAGCCTGGGGTACCATCCCTTCCATTATATCATCCTATCCAAAGCGGCTGAGACTTCTTTCAGCTGCTCACTCCTTTTCTTAAAGTCTTACCAGCCGATGCTATCATTACTGGGTTATTCCTAGTGTCTAGGACTATATCTTTCTCTATCGTGGCTGTGGATGGGGCGGAAGGGTTTCGTGCAAGGAATATTTTCTCCCGTTGGATCTTGAAGGAGAACTAATCATATGTGAGCCTAGTAAGGTTAAATACTTCTTCTTCTTTCCCTTTGTAAGAACTCACATCGGAGAGTGCAGAAAGTGTATTTACTATAGGCACTTCGATGGGCTGTAGCTCAGTTTTTGATTTTGCGCCTTGGGGAGATGTCTTGATGTTCTCTATATTCTATCCTCCTCCTCTTTTCTTTTCTTCTCTTCCTCCTGTTGGGGTTCCCATGTTTTGGCAAGGTTGGTAATGCCAAAAGATGAGACAACATTAGAACCACTTTCAGACCTCAGGATCTAGCCCTCCTGGGTCCAGAGAGGGATCTCTCTATAATAGTCAAAGTATATTTGTCTTTGAAGCTCAAATGATAAGATGTTAGGCTAGTTATAGGCAGAAGGTTTTTTTGTTTTGTTTGGTTGCTGGTTATCAGGAAAGGTGGGTTCAATGTAAGACAAAGCTGAGCAAAGAGGGATATGGCAGAGGTAAAATGTTCCATGAAATATTCAACCATTGGGCAATGGAGTCAGGAAAGGATTTGCTTGCTACTCAATAGGCATGCTTTCAATTGGGCTAGTCATCTAAAACATAGGATCTTAAAGATGATTATGTGATATGAAAGGTAGGAAAGGAGGAGATAACACATATTCAGAGCACAAAGTTAAAGACCAGCTGGTCACACAAGGATCCTAGTGGACAGGGCTAACTCTAATCCCCAGTGTTCCCAAATCTTCCAACTAAATCCTTAACAAGAAAACATTTAAGAACAGATACATTTAATTCATACATCAGAGAGCAGGCAATACCACCCACTACACTGGTTAAATTATCTGAAATCAATTCCTAGATAATACATTCAGAAGAGAAACATCAAAGGCAAGGAGAGAAGAAACATAGGGTACCTAACAAGGGTAAATCCTATGCCAATATTCTGATGCAAGCCAGTAGTAACGAAATGAAATGAATGTAAACACAAAGATAGGAAAACATCACCGCTGCTTCAGATCAGGATCCAAAGAAATGTGCTTGTCATATTAAATAGCAATACCAGTCAAGTACAACATGCCAATGGCTGAATACTCAGTCTGAAAACATCTTCTTCAACCTATCTTATGGCTTTACACTGAGACTGTGTCTCAAAGAAACTACTTTCTGATAACTGATCAACAACCTTTATAATGAGTTTCTTCATGAATTTATAGCTCCAGTGGAGCAGAGAAGCTAGGTGAGAAACTAAATGCAGTATTAAAAATTTTGAAAAGAAAGAGGGCCGAAACCCCTTCTGTCTAAATTCTGAGCATTCAATTTCTGTCATTATTTGGATGGAAGAGTGGTCTTCTTCAGGCTTCCATTAATTCCAGGTATGCCTTTTGATATACTTTGATCTGCATGAATTTGTGATGCTATTGGTGAAATAACAAAGATGAATGATTAAGAAGTCTGCCATACTGATGGAATAAATGCTCTGATAGCATAGGATTACTGTAGGGGGGGGGGGGGAATTTGCTTGGGCACAATATAAACTAAAAAAATAATGTGTACTGTGTCCTTGCTCTGGAAGAAACATTGTGCTGATTTGAACCCTGATTTCATTGTTTTCTATGTGCTGGACCTCCTGTGTGATCCTCGAGATTCTCGATCTGGTACTTTGTCTCTAAACTGCTGCATTAAGGCCCAAAACCTTCAATACTGAGCGCTAAAATCCTTGATCATAAGCTGGTTTTTTCCCATTGCTCCATAAATGTCTCGATTCTACAAGATCTAGGCTTTGATGGCACTGGATAGGGTTTGCGAAGTTTCAAACTCTGTCCTTTGATGGAATTTATACTGCCGCCACCTTTCTTGACATTTCCCTATAGCACCAGCTTCCAAGTCCAACTCTCTGTCTGTGCAACACGCCATTAAAGAAGTACGTATTGAACCATGGCGGTTTTTCGCCCCTGATAGCCCTGCAAAAACACGAAACCTGTTAATAAATCCATGGATGGTGCAGATGATGTGGATGATAGTGGGACTGCGGAGAAATAGCGGAAAATGTTGTGGAATGGTGGAGAACAGAGATGGTGCAAGGTTGGCGGAATGCAGAACAATTATACGTGAAAACCTTAAAATTGACCCTTTGAATGAATATGAACGAATATGCAAAACGGGAGGGGCGAATGTACAGTGAGACACGTGGAGGTGACGTGGAGGAATTGGGCAATGACGGAAGAGTCAACAACGGGAGACAATCTGGACCGTCGGATCTGAGAGGAGATCGACGGTGGGAAACACGACGAAGGGCAATGAATCGGTGGGTAGGGGTACGGAGACCATGGACTAAACCCGGCACAACTTCGTTGAGCGATGACCGTTGGATGGGCAAAAGCAGATCTGACAGCTCATATGAATATCGCTTCGTATCTTGGACCGAAAGATAACGCGCGATGGGAGGGCGGTTTTGTCATCGTACAGGGGACAGGTGTCGAGCGCTGTATGGAATCGCTGGGCAATGGGAAAATACCGCCCGACCCCCATTAGCGGTGTGATGAAAACCGGGCTGTTTTATGGTATGGCGCACGACGGGGGCCATAGTGGTGGCTACACTCTGAACCGTTGATATAGCAGTGAACGGATGGCGATGGCACGATCGGTGGTTTGAATGGGTGAATCACGAGCGCCATAGGTTTAGACGATCGTCGTTCGATCTATATGGATCAACGGTTGAGAAAGCACCCGGTAAAGATATGGGACAAGCGCCTTAGGGGCTAGTGCTCGGTCACAACGCTGGGTTCTGTGGGGGGGAATATGCAGGAGACAAAACCGAAAGGGGCTAGGACCCAATTATAATGTTTTAAAGTGGGTTTTTCGGCCCTTTCAATGAATCTTAGAGCCATAAGAGGGTAACGATAGGGGAGTGAGGGAAATTTAGGCATAAAAAAAGGGAGTAGGGATGTTTTAGAGGGGTTTCTGGGATGGAAAGCGGGAATTAGGGGGAAGAAAGGGGACTTTGAGGAAAGGAACGAAGGGGTGATAATGAAGCACTTTGCAAAGGTATAAAGGGTAGAATAAAGCCTTTAGGAACATGATTCTTTATCAGCAAGCCTTAGCTACTCATAACAGCAGAGGGAAACAGTCACAAGGTAGGGAACATGAAAAGGCTGCAAGGATGATGTGTTTTCAAAGGAAATGCATTCCTTGCAGGCTCATAAAATAAATTAGCCCCTTTCTTGCTTGTCAAGACATTTATAAGGGGTTAACAGTGGTTCCACATGGGGATGGATTCTTCTTGAAGGAGTCAAGAATTCAGAGAATAGATATTTGGAGTAGGCCAGTTGCCTGCTGCTTGGCACATCCCTTTCTTTCGTTAGATCAGCTACCACAATATGAAGACATTATATCAGCAGAAATATTTTCCCAACAAAACTCCCTACCCAGACTACAATCCTAGCATTTTTCTTGCTTTAGGGTGCATTTGAGCTAGCAGACCCCTTACATCGTTTATTTTTACAAACAGAAAATAGACCTATTCTAAAACTACCCTTATTACTCCATGAGACCAGATTTGGCTGTTGGTCTCATATGTTTCTCTACCTAATCTAATATCTGCTGGGATTAAACTGGCCAGCAAATTTCTTCTCTATATTCTACGACAGAAATTGAAAAACAGTCAAGCCAGGATTAGACTGTCTGACTTGTTGTGGGTCCAAGGCATAAAGACAGTTGCACATGGATAGAAAATTGCAGAATACTGAAAACAAAACTTTGAAGGCTTGAGATCTAAACTTGAAGTATCCTTCTTTCTCTTCCGTGACTCAAGTTTTGAGAATATTAGAGTCACTTATTTTCTTTATTTCAGCTCTGGTTTTGGGCATGTTAGAGCTGATTTCTTTTTTTTCTTTGTTGGACCAGATTTTGAGCATGTTAGGACCAGCTGCCTTTACTTTCTTTGGCTCAGATTTTGAGCTTATTAGAGCCAATATTTTGCACATCAGAAGTTCATGTTTTAAGCCTGTCTGAACCTCTCCCTTTCCTCTGTTTTTTGAGACATTTTCTCTTTTCTTTGAAAATAAAAATTGCAATGGCATGTACAATGGAAATGGAAATTGGAAATGGAAAATCAGCAGAAGTAGTGCTTGAGCATCCTGCCATTGACAGGACCCCCAAACAGCTCTGTACCATCTAGTTCTTGTAAGAAGAATGCATTTGGACCCACAGTGGCTTGGATGATGTATGGACCTTGCCACAAACTGTCAAACTTGCTATGCTTTCCTTTATCCTCTCTTCTTGAGTCCCACTTCAGAACTTTATCCCCAATTTTGAAATCAGCAGCTTTGGTTCTTTTGTCAAACAATTTCTTTATATTTTCCTGAACTTTCACTTCTTTGTTGTAGACCTCTTCCCTTGTTTGTTGAAGATGAATTGCTTGGTTTACTCTTCTCACCATACTGTCTTCTTCTGTTTGAATCTCCTGGACCAGCTTGATCACTGGTCTCCCAAGGCTGGTGGGAAATACTGCTTCTGTACCATAGACAAGCTGAAATGGAAACATTCCAATGGACTTCTTTGTTGTAAGCCTGTCAGCCCACAGAGCATGTACTAGCTTGTTATGCCATGACTTTTTGTTCTCTTCTAACAGTTTTTTGATGATGATCACCAGGCTCTTGTTAGATGATTCAGCCAATCCATTACCTTGAGGGTAATAGGCAGCTAAATGACCAAATGCTATTTGATACCTGTGGCAAAAATCAACCATCTTCTTGGACCCGAAAGCAGTAGCATTATCAGTGACTATTTTCCTTGGGTAGCCAAACCGAGAGAGGATGTGACTTTCTAGGAAACTAATGATGACTGAATCTGTGGAATTCCTAGTGGGTATGGCCTCTATCCACTTAGTGAAGTAGTCTGTGGCTGTTAGGATCCATTTGCATTGTGCAAAAGAAGCAGGGTGAATCTCCCCTATGAAATCTAGGCCCCATTGCAAAAAGGGACCTTCAACAGTGATGGGTTGTAGGGGTAAAGGGAGGAGTTTTCTTTTGCCTTCAAATATCTGGCATTTGTGGCAGGCAACTATCATTTTATGAACATCATTGAAGAGTGTGGGCCAATAGTAACCGGCTCTGAGTATTTTGTTTGTAGTGGCTTTCCAACTCAGGTGGCCTCCACATTCTCCAGCATGGAATTCTCGTTTAACCTCTTCTGCCTTGTTTTCAGGAAAAAATTTAAGCAATAGGCCATCTAGATTTTTCCAGTACAAGTTTTCATTCAAAATGCAATAATTTCTGGCTTTTAGCTTTAATAATCTGGCCTTGGTCTTTGATAATTCAGGTGGGGCATTGAGGTGTGTCAGCACATATAAAATGTCAACATACCAAGGAGAGATTTGAAACTTTTCCTCAACAATGAGATCAGGAAATTCTTGTTGCTCATCCAAGGCATTTACCATGTTGATGTCTAGGGCTTGTAAGTTTGATTCAGCCATCAGTCGTGCTAAACCCTGACCTTTAATCAGTTTGGTGGGTTTTATCTCAAGGTCATATTCTAAAATCACAACAATCCATTTGCCCCTCTTTCCATCAGGATCTTGGGACAATATATCTTTGACTATGAGGTTGGGCACATACGCTATGGTGTGAGAATGCAATATGTACACCCTAAAGTCTTTCAAGGCCTTAATCAGAGCATAATCTTGTTTTTCCATTATGTTGTATTTCAAGGGTGCATCTCTGAGTGCTTTGCTAAAGAAAGAAATGGACTGTTCCATTCCCTCTATGTTTTTCTGCAGAATAACTGCAACTACTGTATGCTCAGAGGAAAATGAAAAGATCAGGAAATCTCTGGAGAAATATGGGCTGATTAGAACAGGAGATTGGGCGAGCGCAAGTTTCACTGATTCAAAAGATTGCTTAGCTCCAACAGTCCATTTAACTCCCTCACCTTTCTTCAGCATGTTAGTCATGTTCCTAAGGTGTTCAGCCAGGTTTGGGATAAATCTCCTAAGGAAGTTGATTTTCCCAATGAAGGACTGTAATTATTTGATGTTTCTCGTGTGTGTGATCTGTAGTATTCCCTCAACTCTCTGTGGGTCTGTCCTAATCCCCTTTTCGGATATAATGTGGCCAAGAAGCTTTCCTTCTTGCAGCCCGAATACAGTATTTTTGGGATTCAGTGACAGACCAAACCTTCTACATTTTTAAAACACTTTCCTCAGATGTTTTAGATGTTCTTCTTCAGTCTTGGAATAGACTGTTATGTCATCTAAGTAAATAAAAATGAAGTTCCCTATCTCATCTGGAAAAGCTATATCCGTCGCTCTTTGGAAGGTTGCACCAGCGTTCATCAATCCAAAAGGCATATTGACATACATGAAGGTACCCCATGGAGTGGTAAAGGTTGTCTTGAGTTGATCTTCTGGGATTACTAAGACTTGGTTGTAACCTAAAAAACCATTTAGCAAAGAGATCCTTCTAGAACCTACTACCCTCTGAAGAATATGTTCCATTTTTGGAAAAGGGTAATTGTCTTTGAGTGAGGCTCTATTAGGATTCCTGAAATCTATACACAGCCAGATTTCCCCTGTTTTCTTTCTCACAACCACTAAGTTTGATACCCAATCAGAGAACCTCACAGGCACAATTATACCTGCTTCATACATTTTTTTAATCTCTTTTTCCATTGCAGGCAATTGTTTTGGATTGATTCTGCGGAGTTTTTGTCTGAAGGGCTTCTGATTTTCTTTCAAGGGTATTTTGTGCTGAATGATGTTTGTGTCATAGGCCTTTAATTCTTCATAAATCCAAGAAAACACATCAATGAATTCCTTGAAAAGGTCAATGTATTTTTGCTTCATGTCCGTAGGTAAAGACTTAGCCAGTTTAATCATTTTGGGTTTGTCTTCAGTGCCTATGTTGCATTCTTCCACGTCAGATTCTACATGTTCTATAGTGGGATTTTTTGCCACATCATAAAAGTCAAAAAGGTCCTCTAAGGGTGCCAGGCCTCTGGGTATATTCTTATCTTTGGCCTGCAGCACCTCTACTTCTTCACTATTTGAGTTTTCACATTTTCCGGTTGGACTTCCAGTCTGTTCATTTAAAGAATTTATTTCTATGTTACAAGGTGTTTCTTCCTCATCTGAGGACTCATCACTTAGGCAGCTACTGTCAGATTTGGAGTTTGAATCAGAAAATCCAAACTTGTTTCTTCCCACCAGAAAATCCTCAATCTGTTTATCACCTTCAAAAACCTGCCAATATTTTTCGTTGTCTGGCACAGAAGGCCTGAATTTGGTCTGAATGATGATCTATTGGTCGATTGGAGTCTTGGGGTAGGAACTAGCTAGGCAAGCTAATCCATTTGCAATGACATTTTGACCCCTAGGAACAAACACTAATTCATATTCAACAAATGTTTTCAGTAAATCTATAGTGTCATTCCTGTATGCTCTCAGCCTAGAATGTTTCACTGTGTATTCACCATTCACCTGTTTAATAATCAGCTCGGAGTCTCCACGCACGGCTATCCTATGGGCTCCTAAATTTTTCAACAGAGTTAAGCTTAGGATCAAAGCCTCATATTCTGTAATATTGTTCGTACATTTGAAGTGCAGGTTGCAGGCGTGGCTCTCCGTTTAAACACTCTTTGTGTTATGTATCCACACTCCTACTCTAGCAGTTCTTTTTGTGCAAGACCCATCGAAACTCATTTCCCACAGGGGTTCAAACTTGTTTTTGTTATCATTCCTTTCCCTACAGCTGGGTTCGCCATTGTGTTGTGTTATAGGGTCTGTGCTAGGCTGAGGGTTATTTCATTCTTCATGATATGTGCAGAGTTCAAAGAGTTGACTATCTTGCTATTCACGTTCTGTTTCTGGTTCACTTAGAGTTGTTGTTTCAGTGCACTGTTCGAGGTTTTCTACATTTTCATCTTCTAAGTCTAGGGTAGCTATTATGTTAAAATCCATTGGCTCTATTTCATCATGTGTACCTTTTCTTGTATCTACGTTTTCAGATTCTAGTCCTCCCAAAGATTCATCACTGTAGAAGATAAAGGAATCCAGATCTGTATGTACAAAATAAAGAGGAGAATTTTCAGGATTTTCAGGGCTACTTACTAGGAATTTCATTTGTGCTTCCCTGTACAGTCTTCTAAGTTGTCCAAATATTGGGATTGTGGCATAGGCTTCATCCATCTTCATTGTTCCTTGCAGGTTGGCTCCCCATGATCTTGATAGTAACATGCCATATTTGGGTGGCACATCTGCCACCACAACATCCATGACCATACACTTGGAAGGAATCTGAGTAAGGCTCACACACAAGTCTTTGATCAGGCCAAGACACTTTACTCTACTAGAGTCAAATGAATATAGGTCTTTATAGGGATGGGTTATTTCTAGGCCTAATCTTTCCATCACTACTTTAGGCATCAGGTTATGTGATGCCCCAGAATCATGCATTGCATTGTGGAGAATCTTATCATGGACATTAAGACTGATATAAAAAGGGGGTACTACCCCTTCCTGAAACTTTCCTTCTATCTTTGGACCAAGAAAAAGGGTAGGTTGATCATCACTCAAATTCACAGTGTCACTATTCTCACCTAAATTCAATGCTTTCAAAATTTGGCCTTTATATACACCCCGAGTGGCCAGCTCAGAGAGTGGGACATAGATTTTGATTTTTGCAATCTCACTCTCCAAATTGAAAGTGGACTGACTCTTTGGAATGTTCAACTCTACTTTTTTAGCCACTACCTTAGTGGCTGAATCAGTGTGTTGATTCTCATTATGTACAGTGTTTGTGACAGTTTCATCAGGAGCACTAACTGCAGTGCTAGTGCTGCTAGCTGGTTTACCTTGTGTATCATTGTTTTGGTTGTCCTTTTCTTTGTTCTTTCCAGAACACTCAGCTGTTGATTTGTTACTTTCGGAAGTTGCTTTAGAAGTTTTCTCAGGTATTTTCTTAATGGTGACCTCAGAAGCTTTCAGTTTAGGATTTTCTTGGCTCTTTTTGCTTCTAAGTTCGTATTGTTCTCTGACCTGCATCATGGAATTTTCAAACCCTAACCTGTGATCTTTAGATTCTGACCATTCCTCCTCCCAACCAGAGGGTGAGGGCTTATATTCTTCTGAGTAACAGTTATGGATTGAATCCTCTATTTCAAACATGTTTATTGTGTTTCCCTCAGACTCTTCTATGATTCCCTCATCTTCATCAAGAAAATCCTCTTGGAATGGGGGAATAACTTTCCGATCTGATTCTCTTTGTCTGTTGGGAGTGTTATTGTTCCTTCTAAAGTTTTGGTTCCTATTTTGGTTACTGCCTGTGAGACAATTTATCATAATTTTGGTCAGATGTGGAAGCTAAATTGTCATCTCTATATGTTACCCTCTTCTCATATCTCAGTCTTACTCTTTTCTCAATTAGGTTTGCCTCTATGTTCACTGCTCCTTTCTACATGTCCTCCAACGTGTTGTACTCTTTATCCCTAAGCTCATATGCCATGTCAGCATCAAAGACTTCAAGGTATTTGGTTAAAGCCATGCCTTGTGGAGGTTTCATATGTGGAGGGAGGGCATTGTAGATGCTGTTAAACCTTGTTGTGTAATCATGGACACTCTCTCCTATGTTTCTTTTAAGGCTCATGTATTCTGCTAAGAGTTGGCAAGGGTTAGCCTTATTTTCCCATTTGTTTATGAAATTCTGATATAAGGCTGGGAGATCATTGATGCTACCTGGAGGTAGGCATTTAAACCATTTCTTCACCTCACCCCCCAAGCTTTGGGCAAAGATTCTCATTTTGATCGTATCATCATCTATTTCCATGTAGTCAAAAGAATCTTCCATCTTATCTACATGTTGCTGGGCTGTGACAGACTCTTTTGCAGTGAAGTGAGGGATCTTTGACTGATAATCATTTGGTAAGGGTACTAGAGGCTGAGGTAAAACCAGAGGTGCATACTAGGTTGCCATGATGATGTTTTGATGAGGTAAAGGGTTGAATTGGGCAGCTGGGATATGGATGACAGGGATATTATGACCAACAGAAGATTGATGAGTAGATCTAGGATGACTGAGCCCCAAGTTTTGTATGAAATGTATGTCAAGAGGTGTAGAAGGAGGGGTATGTCTATTTCCAAGGTGTCCACCACTTTGGGGTGGTGAACCAGGAAGCTCAGGGTCTGGCTGGTCTAAGATACTGAATGACCTAGTTCTAGGTAATCTATCGGGTAGATCTAGGTCAAGGGGAAAGTGTGATAGAGCTGAAAGATCTTTTGGTGTAGAGTTAGCTCTATAGATGTGGCTGGAAATAGTTGGTCTTTTAGGTGTAGGAGCTCCTTTAAGGATGCTATCAGGGTTGTCAACTATTTCAGGTGGGTCTGGGTTAGGGTAAGCTCTTGTATGAATGGTTATGGAAGCCAGAATGTTGTTTTCTGACCAAGCAGCTCAACCCTACTTGTTACTTCTACTGTGGTTGATGTTGTTGTGGAGGCTGGTTTCCCAGTAGAGTCTAATGTGAACCAAGATAATCAGCAGGCCTACTGATCACCAGTGGAGTCTTCAAAACGTTTAGGAACTATGGAGTCACCAGGTGGAAGGTTCAGGATGTTTCGGAGGGTACACTGTCCACCACAATGATTATGAGATGTCCCATTTCAGTGATATCTTCCAAACACAGCAAAATCAAACCAGAGATTGACTAGGAGTGCATTTACCAGATATGTCACCTCTTGAAAGAGTGTGAGATCTGGAGGCTACCTGGCCCTTTCCAGACTCTGTCCAAGATTATGGGAAAACACAACAAATGGTATAGAGGTTGATGTGTGAATAGGGGTGCTTAAATGCCAACCTAACCAGAGATTGAAGGTTTTATGAGGTTCTTATGATGTAGTAAGACGAGGAATACTCAAAATTCTCCCCAGTGGAGTCGCCATTATGTTGGGGTTCCCATGTTTTGGCAAGGTTGGTAATGTCAAAAGATGAGACAACATCAGAACCACTTTCAGACCTCAGGATCTAGCCCTCCTGGGTCCAGAGAGGGATCTCTCTATAATAGTCAAAGTATATTTGTCTTTGAAGCTCAAATGATAAGATGTTAGGCTAGTTATAGGCACAAGGTTTGTTTGTTTTGTTTGGTTGCTGGTTATCAGGAAAGGTGGGTTCAATGTAAGACAAAGCTGAGCAAAGAGGGATATGGCAAGGGTAAAATGTTCCAGGAAATATTCAACCATTGGGAAATGGAGTCAGGAAAGGATTTTCTTGCTACTCAATAGGCAGGCTTTCAATTGGGCTAGTCATCTAAAACATAGGATCTTAAAGATGATTATGTGATATGAAAGGTAGGAAAGGAGGAGATAACATAGATTCAGAGCACAAAGTTAAAAACCAACTGGTCGCACAAGGATCCTAGTGGACAGGGCTAACTCTAATCCCCAGTGTTCCCAAATCTTCCAACTAAATCCTTAACAAGAAAACATCTAAGAACAGATACATTTAATTCATGCATCAGAGAGTGGGAAATACCATCCACTACACTGGTTAAATTATCTGAAATCAATTCTTAGATAATACATTTAGAAGAGAAACATCAAAGGCAAGGAGAGTAGAAACATAGGGTACCTAACAAGGGTAAATCCTATGCCAATATTCTGATGCAAGCCAGTAGAAATGAAATGAAATGAATGTAAACACAAAGACAGGAAAACATCATCACTGCTTCAGATCAGGATCCAAAGAAATGTGCTTGTCATATTAAATAGCAATACCAGTCAAGTACAACATGCCAATGGCTGAATACTCAGTCTGAAAACATCTTCTTCAACCTATCTTACGGCTTTACACTGAGACTGTGTCTCAAAAGAAACTACTTTGAGTTCTCTGATAATTGATCAACAACCTTTACAATGAGTTTCTTCATGAATTTATAGCTCCAGTGGAGCAGAGAAGGTAGGTGAGAAACTAAATGCAGTATTAAAACTTTTGAAAAGAAAGAGGGCCTAAACCCCTTCTGTCTAAATTCTAAGCATTCAATTCATGTCATTCTTTGGATGGAAGAGTGGTATTCTTCATGCTTCCATTAATTCCAGGTATGCCTCTTGATGTATTTTGATCTGCATGACTCTGTGATGCTATTGGTGATATAACAAAGATGAATGATTAAGAATTCTGCCATACTGATGGAATAAATGCTCTGATAGCATAGGATTACTGTAGGGGGGGAAAGCTTTGCTTGGGCACAATATAAAATGAAACAATAATGTGTACTGTGTCCTTGCTCTGGAAGAAAAATTCTGCTGATTTGAACCCTGATTTCATTGTTTTCTATGTGCTGGACCTCCTGTGTGATCCTCGGGATTCTCGATCTAGTACTTTGTCTCTAAACTGCTGCATTAAGGCCCAAAACCTTCAATACTGAGCGCTGAAATCCTTGATCATAAGCTGGTTTTTTCCCACTGCTCCATAAATGTCTCGATTCTGCAAGATCTGGGCTTTGATGGCACTGGATAGGGTTTGCGAAGTTTCAAACTCTGTCCTTTGATAAAATTTATACTTCCACCACCTTTCTTGACATTTCCCTGTAGCACTAGCTTCCAAGTCCAACTCTCTGTCTGTGCAACATGCCATTAAAGAAGTACGTATTGAACCATGGAGGTTTTATGCCCCTGATAGCCCTGCAAAAAGATGAAACCTGTTAAGAAATCCATGGATGGGGCAGATGATGTGATGATAGTGGGACTGCGGAGAAATAGCGAAAAATGTTGTGGAATGGTGGAGAACAGAGATGGCGCAAGGTTGGCAGAATGCGGAACAATTATACGTGAAAACCTTGAAACTGACCCTTTGAACGAATATGAACGAATATGCAAAACGAGAGTGGTGAATGTATGGTGAAACAAGTGGAGGTGACGTGGCAGAACTGGGCAATGATGGAAGAGTCAACAACGGGAGACAATCTGGACTGTCGGATCTGAGAGGAGATCGATGGTGGGAAACATGGAGGAGGGAAATGAATCAGTGGGATAGGGGTACGGAGACCATGGACTAAACCCGGCGCAGCTTCGTTGAGCGATGGCCATTGGATGGGCAAAAGGAGATCTAACGGCTCATATGAATATCGTTGTGTATCCTGGACCGAAAGATAACGTGTGATGGGAGGGTGGTTTTGCCGTCGTATAGGAGACAGGTGTCGAGCGATGTATGGAATCGATGGGAAATGGGAAAATACCACCCGACCCCCATTAGCGGTGCGATGAAAACCGGGTTGTTTTATGGTATGGCGCGCAGCGGGGACCACAGTGGCAGATACACTCCGAACCGTTGATCTGGCGGTGAATAGACGGTGATGGCACGATTGGTGGTTTGAACGGGTGAATCACGAGCGTCGCGGGTTTAAACGATCGTCGTTCGATCTATATGGATCAACGGTTAAGAAAGCGCCCGATAAAGATATGGGACAAGCGCCTTCGGGGCTAGCACTCGATCACAACGTTGGGTTCTGTGGGGGGAAATATGCAGGGGACAAAGCCGAAAGGGGTTGGGACCTAATTATAATGTTTGAAAGTGGGTTTTTCGGCCCTTTCAATGGATTTTAGAGCCATAACAGGGTAACGATAGGGGAGTGAGGAGAATTTAGGCATAAACAAAGGGAGTAGGGATGTTTTAGAGGGGTTTCTAGGATGGAAAGGGGGAATTAGGGGGAAGAAAGGGGACTTTGAGGAAAGGAACGAAGGGGTGATAATGAAGCACTTTGCAAAGGTATAAAGGGCAGAATAAATCCTTTAGGAACATGATTCTTTATCAGCAAGGCTTAGCTACTCATAACAGCAGAGGGAAACAGTCACAAGGCAGGGAACATGAAAAGGCTACAAGGATGATGTGTTTTCAAAGGAAATGCATTCCTTGCAGGCTCATAAAATAAATTAGCCCCTTGCTTGCTTGTCAAGACATTTATAAGGGGCTAACACCTCCTCTTTCCGCAGCCGCTCTGTTTCTGCCTTTTCATGTTCTACTTTCCGCCTGCGTTCTGCTTTTGCTGCTGCTTCCTGTTCAGCTTTCCTCTTGCATTCAACTCCTGCCGCTGCTTCCTGTTCTACTCTTATCTTGCGTTCAACTTCTGCTTCTTGTTTTTCTTTCCTCTGGCATTCAGACTCCACTTGATCTAACTCTCTTTTGAGTTGTCGTTCCCCTCACCCCCGCCTCCCGTTCCTCCCTTTTTTCTCCCGGCCCTTTCTCTCTCGCTACTTCTTTTGTTCGACCTCGTGTTCCTTTTGGTCTTTTCTGTCCTCTTAATCTTGTCCCCGCCTAGTCGAGCTTTGCCTCCTCGTTTATTTCGATAAAATGGTGTTGTGCCCTGTACTGGTTCGAGGCTTCTTAGCCTGAGAAGAAGAAGCGCCTCCTAATTCATGGCTTCTTTCCTCCAATGTATGGTCATCTGGGTCTTCTTGATCAGACCACGCCCCCGGGGTGATTTTCCTATCTGCGTTATACCAGTTTCTTTTTTCATCCTCGCCTGGGCACTTGGTGGGCTAGTAGTTCCATTTGAACTTAGCCCGCTTACAATGATCAGGGACTATCCTCTCTGGGTCATATGTCCAGTGGTCCAATGGCCCTAGGTGATAACTTCTCATCTCTTCTGCTTCTGCCTCTACCTCCCTGAAATCTTTGACCATGTAGGTAGCGATAGTGAATGGTAGTGTAGGCCACGAATTCTTTTTGCCCTTAGTCAGGACCTTAGAGAAACCGGAAGTCATTTGGAAATAGACCTCTTGAATTAGTATTTTATCTGTAACATATCGGGGCATATCATGGGGAGCCTTGTATGAACCAAAGACTCGAATGAATGTGTATTCGGCAAGTGGAAACCAATGGGCCACCTTGCCTAATGTCCCCATGGCTCGCCAAGACATGCAAGGAGTGTCCTGGCTGAATAATTTTTTGTAGAGAGCTAGGATGAAGACTTGAGAGATCGGCTCTATGTCCGTCTTGTACCTAGAATCCAAAAATACCTTCATCTCTAAGTGGATTGGACATGCCTACTTTGGATCCCAGTTGTGAGCCCATCCCTCAAAGTGGCACCTCGAAAAAACAACATCCAACAAGTAGGAAGCCATGTATAATTTGGAAGGATATCCATCATCTGGTACCAGTGCCGAGGATATGTTTGTCTGAAGAGAGGCCACCAGCATGCTGGCCCAATTGAACCGGGTGCCATGCATAGTGACATACTCCACTGGGGATACCCACGTACCATTGAAAGTTGTGGCATTGGGACGCCCATATATCCTGCAAAGCATAGCAGCTACCAATTTATACACCTTCCTAATACCTGCCATTGGATATTCTTGGTCCTTCTTGGCCTTGAATTTTTCGGGCTCCTCCCACCACCCTTTCAGAGTGTCTGTTATGGTGACTGCGTCGGCGATGGCCCATTATTCTGTAAACATCTCCTCTCGTTCGGGCAATGCGTAGTAAACTTGAGCATCCATGCCCTTGAGAGTCGCAAATGCCTTGCCTTCATAGTCCCTGATTACCCACTTTTTGGGGTAGGTGTTTTGTATAATCCACTCAATGACCTCCGTGCATGGAAATATAGTAGGGTGGACACCTGCATGATGGAGCCTTGACCTTTTAACTTATAGGTATGCTTGTCGGTCAGGGAGGTCCTCCGGGAATTCTTGTCGAGAAAATCGCTGGTACACTTGGTACCAACGCATGATGTCTCCTTTGGAAAATGTGCACAAGGTTTCCCTGTATATTGGGGGTGGGGACATCAGTATATCCATCCCTATGTCCTCTGCTTTTGAGCTCTTGTTCTTTTTCCGGGCCACTGGAGGTCCCATGTTGCTTGAATCAGAGGAGACGGGGACACAC
Organism: Pinus albicaulis; assembly: GCA_034641835.2. Lineage (NCBI taxonomy): Eukaryota > Viridiplantae > Streptophyta > Pinopsida > Pinales > Pinaceae > Pinus > Pinus albicaulis. Next base: position 824,689,827 of record CM076573.1, read on the forward strand.
TCTAAGTCCGCTTCGAATTCACCTGTCATGTTCATGAAAGAGTCCCAGGATAAGAAAGATGCCATGATAATACAAGCCTAGGTATAGTTGTTAATTTTTTCAACTGGAGACACAGGAAGGGTTGAATTAGCGACCTGCGACTAGGTCGCAGGGTTGCAAAAGTCGCAATGTTAAAACTCTCAAGGGTTTTGCGACTTTGCGACCTTGCGACCTTGTGACTAGGTCGCGAGGTCGTTGGGTCGAAAATTCTAGGAAGATCGATGGAAATGCGACTCTGAGACCTGCGACCAGGTCGTAGGGTCACTAGGTTGCAAATTCTAGGAAGACCGACAAAAGTGCGACTCTGCGACCTGCGACCAGATCGTAGGGTCGCTAGGTCGCGAGGTCACGGGAAAGGAGAAAGGAGGCCAGATGAGACCTGGCGACTCAGCAACCGGGGTCGCAGGGTCGCAAGGGTTGCAAGTCGCACTAGGGCTATCCGGGGGGTTTTAGCGCGCACCGCGTTAAGTATATTTCCCTCTAACTTCAAAAATGCAAGGCTACATGAGCAAAAACAGAGAAAGGGAGGAGTTTCAGGGGCATAATACAAATCATAAGAGTCTGGATGGGAAGTAGTGGCAATATTATGCAAGGAGGGGAAGTGTTAGAGAAAAAGGGGGCACCTTAAGTCTTAAATGATAAAAAGGAGAAAAGAAAATGGACAATTTAAAGGCTAGGATAGGGTAAATTAAGGCAACAAAACCATAAAAGGAAGCAACAGGAGGAAACGACAACTTACCTAGGAAAATCGCGCTGCAGTCGACCTGTCAAAAGCGTTTTCTTTCTATCTGCCGCATGTACATAATGCGACCTAGCGACCCTTATATTTATAAAAGGGTCGCACGTGTGAGCCATTAGTGAGGTCGCTGGGTCGCACTATTCAGCGGTTTGATTTAGGTGCGACCTCGTGACCTTGCGACCTTGCGACCTCAGGGGGTCGTGGGGTCACAAGGTTGCGGGGTTGCAATTTTCCAAAATTCAAGAAATCTGTGACTTAGCGACTTAGCCTTCTCAGACTTTAACTTAGCTTTTTTTTATGCTCAAGGGGCTCCAAAAAATTTTAAAGGGTGGATTTTTTGGAGGGTGTTGTAGAGGCCACAACACACCTGAAGGATAAAAACCCTGATTCTAACTTGTTATATGATACCATCATTATAAAAAACAAATTTTGGAATATCATCTTGGTATAATATGTATAAATTGATCAAGGATGAAATTGAAGCATGCTCAAAAGAAGTATTACTAGGTGAGCCCATTATTAATACCTCTTTGCGTAACGTGGAAAAATTGGTGTTGCATAAAATTGTTGGAAAAACTAGAATTTTTCCATACATAGATATGATTTGTTGGGTTGTAAATCATTTATATGTAGATACATGCTCTATATGCACTATGGAGGAACGATTGCGGGTTATTTTCATCTCAATAAGCTTCAGGTTATGTACAAACTTCCTCATCCTAAATTTGAGTATAATGCACAATTTGTATGTAGTTTCATTCAAAAAGAACATTTTTAGTGCAAAAGGAATATAAAAGAAATGGTAAAATTCTAGGGGATCAATGAACATAGATTTAAAGAATAAACTTCCAAAGAATATAGCATTTACCTACTAAATAAAGAACAAGCCTTTTTGGCCTCCATGGTCAGCATGCTTTTCGGTAGAAAAGGACTTACACATTTTCCTTTAGAATGGATCCCCCTCTTTTAGAGGGTTTCAAAAGGTTTTTCTTTGAATCGAGAAAGTATCATGTCTAACACTATATGTAGGGAGATTAATAGTTTCAGAGATAAATTCCATAATTCTAATCCTCCCTTTTACATTTCAACCTACATTAATTACATTCCCTTTTCAACATCTTTTCTTGTCATGGGATGGAAATGGAGACCTTCTGAACCACTCACCAATCACATTTTCCATGCAAAACTTTGGAAATAAAGTTATGGTGACCACTTATATCCCATCTTCCATTCTATTATAATTCCCATTTATGAAAAGTAGTTCCACTCAAAACCTCATCGAATGTCGTAAGAAGACAAACATGGAATTGATCCAAATCGTGATTAGTATTTTGAAGAAATATTCTCCTACCTAAGATCAATGATTTTCAAGTAGCCAAGAGTTCCTTTTCATTTTTTGTTCTCAATAGATTAATCTATAAGGAAATATCTTACTAGAAAGTCAACACATACCTTGCTTATGACTTCCATAAAAAATATAAGGGAATTTGTCTTAGTTTTCTCATAAGAATTGGTATTTATACCTTAGAAAACGTCAAACACACTAAGAAATATTTATTGACTTTCAATGTCATTAGGCTAGCTCAAATTACCTTAAATCAAAATGATCCTTTAGGGATTGTAACTTACCATTATATTACAATCACTATTAGCAAGTGTTTGTATGAAAAGTCTCCCTATGATGATATGTTTCACAAAGTCCATTCCTGAAAGCATGATTTCTAGAAGGATCAAGAAATTGATCTTGATTAGTGTAGAGATCCTTGTAGATTCAAAATTGCTTATGATATTTACTAAATCAAAAGACTTGAATCTACTCTACTCATCAGTGTAAAACAATTAATGAATGAAATCGAAACTCATAAACATGTGACATGATTAAAAAAATATTTCACAAAGATTTATATAGAGGAAAGAAACTGGTCAAAACCCCTTCCTATATATATATTGCAGTAATATGAAAATATAGAAGAAATAAAATGCTTGCTCAAGCTCGAGTAACCTATGCACTAGTATAGTCTATATCACTATCTCACAAGGTCACTATGGTAAATACTTAACAAAATTTATGCCTTCCCAAGCTCCTATTTCATTGCACTGTTCAATGAGGAATTATCCTCTATTATTTAGGGAAATTACCCATGGAGAATTTCACAATTCCTGTAGGCCCTTCTCTGACCGCATGTACCACCTTTACAACTTGGAAGATTCTACAACTGATATTACACTGCCCTTGGAATCCAATATCAACTTGGTAACTTGATTTTCATACATGAATCAATTATTTTGGGATGATTGATGAGTTAACTAGTTGATCGCATGTGAACACACCCCACTATTGGACCTTCTGCTAGTTATTAATTGATCAAAACTAGTTAACCTTACAATAACTCAAATAAACTGAAATAAATTACTAAAAATTAGTAATCAATCATACTAAAATGAACTCAAGTGTCTGCTACTCAAATCAAATGAGTTAACTAAATGAAAAGTGCCATGTCACCTCAGTTAACTACCCCCAAGTATTTTACTGAAATTGAAATTGAAATTGAAATCTAGTTTGACCAAGGAAAAGTAAAAACTATATTTTATTGCTACATTTTTAGCACTCCCTTTCAAGAATAAAGGGATTATCTGACACCCCGATCCTGCCTCTATGGAACTCGAATTTTCCTCTTAACAAAGCCTTTGTCAAAATATATAAATCTTCTTCCTCTGTAGGAATATATTCCAAGAACATGATCCTCCTATGCACAAAATTTTGTAGATGGTGATACCAGATGTCCATATGCTTGGATTGATCATGAAATATTGGATTCTCATAGAGCTTGATACAACTATGATTGTCACATTTAATCACAATAGGATACATATTTTGACCAAATAACCCAACAAGTTTTTTTCATCCAGATATCCTCACATGCTACTTGACTTGCATCCATGTACTATGCTTTTGTTGAGATGAGTGCGACGGATCTATGGTCCCTATTGTACCAAGAAAATTTTGTTTGCCCAACACTGAGAATTCCTCCTGATGCGCTCTTCCTATATGATGGACACTCCGCTCAATTTGCATTTGTGAAGACATGCAGGTTCACTCCCTCTGTCCTTTTGTACCAAAGAACAAACTAAGTAGTGTCTCTAAGGTATCTCAACACATTCTTTATTACCTTCCAATAATTTTTTTTTTCTCTTAACCATTGTGTGACTAAGCTGGTTAAATCCATAACACTTTTCTAGTCATGTGTTCACCAAATACATAAGTGAACCCACAAGCTACTTGTAAATGGCAGCCTCTACTATTTCATCTAAATTAGCATCTTCCTTCCTCCAATTCCCTGCTAGAGGAGTATCCATTTGGAAATTATTGAGTATCTCATTGGAAAACTTTCCATGAGAGACAAAAAGTTCCCCATGTCCTTGCCATATTTCCAAACCGATGAAATAATTGTCCTTCACCTCGAATTATCTTGCAAGATCTTCTTTGCAACATTTGATCAACATCTCATCATCGATTAAAATTAAACAGTAGACATATAATATTATAATCAATAATTTACCTTCAACAACAATATGGTAAAGGTTTTCATCTTCTTCACTTTTGGTGAATCCCAACCTGGTGAAATAGTTTTCGATCTTGATGTATGGGGCACGTGGTGCTTTCTTCAATCCATACAATTCTCACTTGATTATGCACACATGAGACTCTATATCAATTGTCTCAAATCCTTCTGGTTGCTCAATTTACACCTCCTCCTTAATCACTGCTTTTAGGAATGTTTTCTTCACATCCATTTGATGGATATTCCATCCCATCTGCATTCCAATGCTAGAATTGATATGATTGAAGAGTACCTTGCTACTGAAGAAAATTTATCCTCATATTCAATTCCCTCTACTTGAGAGAACCCTTTGGCCCCAAATCTAGCCTTTTTTTCCACGACGCTTCCATCTATTGCTTGCTTCACCTTGTAGATACATCTAGAAGCTACCACTATTTTTTCTTCCGTTCTTGGGATCACTTCCCAAACTTTGTTTTTGATAATGGAATAATATTCCTCTACCATGGTATCAAGCCATACTATTTGCTACATTTCTTCCTCAAATTAGGATGGATTAATATCTATAAGCTTGCTCATGAGATCCATGTAGCCAATCCACTGATCTCGTGACCTCCTTTGCCCATGTTGTGATGTGGATGCTCCCACATTCTCTGTAGCACCATGCAATAATATGCTAGCTTATTTGGTTCGCTTCCCTCCATCTCTGGATGTCTCTGCTTGAGTGGATGCTCCACTCCCTATTCATCTTCTTGTGGTTTCTCCACAAATTCCTTAGGTTCTTCCTTTGGAGCCAAAATCTCCTGATATGAATGCAACTAAATATCCCTCTCAAGAGAACACCTCATTGTATTCTCCTAATCCAAATTCACATATCTCCTAACAATTTTTATCTTGAGAGATGGAATGTACACATGATAGTTGTGAGGTGTTTTTGTGTACCCAAAAAATATACCAAACTTATTTGTAGGCTCTATATTTTTCCATGTATCCTTGGAAAAGTCATAGTAAAATGATGGTCCAAAGATCCTGAAGTGTGACACATTTTTTTTCTTCCCTAAAAAATCTTCCTCTCATGTACTCATCCCAAGAATCCGATGAGGACTCTAGTTGTGCAAATAAAAACTATGTTTCATGCTTCGGCCTACAAGTGCAGTGGTGGGCCTTGGCCATGCAACATTTCTTGTGTAGCACCCACAATACTAATGTTATTCCTCTCAGCCAACCCATTTTGTTGTGTATTGTGGGGTTCCATCAACTCTTTTCAAATTCCTTCCTTTGCACGTAAGTTCATAAACTCATTCGACACATATTCTCCACCATTATCGCTCCTTAGAGCCTTCACTTTCCTACCAGTTTCTTGCTCAACAAGTGCTTTAAATTCAACAAATTTGGAGAATGTCTAGTATTTCTTCTGCATGAAGAAAATCAACCACTTCCATGAGAAATAATATACAAATATAACATAATACTTGTACTTGGAAGTGGGTGCTATCCAGAAAGGTCCACACATATCTGAGTGAATCCTTTCAAGGACTTCTTCCTCTTTGTTGCCTTAATAATTGAAGGTGGATTTCACGTACTTCCACAATGTACATCCTTCGCATGTATCTCACTTCTCTATTACACCTTTGGGAAGTACTGTAGAAATATGTTGCATGATATTCAAAGCACCATGGTGCAAATGACCAAGTATTTTATGCCATAATTCATTGATGTCTTGGATTTGCACCTTCCCTGATTTTCTGCTCAATGTTGCACAATCTGCTACATCTAATTTATGTCGTTTCTTCACTCGAACCCTGATATGCTTCACCTGTCCTATGTCGATATGTCTCAGGAAATCCTTCCCTTTAATGAATATCAGATTATAGTTACGATATTCCAACACCACTACAGAAACTAGATTCTTCTTCAGACCTGATACAAACATCACATCCTTGAGCCTAGGAGGGGATCCAAACTCCCTCTAAAATGTAACTATACCGATATTGGTCTCACTATACCTTCCATCATCTCCCATATCGATGTGCATCTGGAGATCCTTCTCCTACAAGTCACTGAAAAATGATTTGTTTTCTGTCATGTGTAATGAGGCACCACCATCTAGATACCACACACCACCCATCACTGTGTTTTCAATGCAAGCAATGAGGGTGAACTCCAACTCAAATTGGGAAGCTAAATATTCACCTTCCAATCCTCTTGAGGGATTCTTACCTTCCTTCTCATTTGGACACTTCATGGCATAGTGTCCTAGTTCGTGACAATGAAAGCACTTGATTTTATAGAAGTATTTCTTCTTGCCCACCTAAACAAATTAATCTTTGGATTGGGATTTATTCCCTTTCCCTTTCTTTTCCTTTCCATCCGATGCATATTTATCCTCATCATCACACTTCGATGAGGTTTCATCTCTGGTGTTCTGCCTTATTTCTTCTTGCACTAAGTCATACCACAATCGTTCCAAATTTGGTAGCTTCTCCCTCCCATTTACCGAATACTGGTAGTTGTGCCAACTCTTGGGAAGGCCTAGAAGTGTCAGGCTTACCAGATCATCTTCTACAACCATAACACCAAAACTCCCAAGTTCATCACAACATTGTGTGACCGTGTGCAAGTATTGTGGTATTATGTCACCCTGTTGCATCTTCATATTCTGAAGCTTTTCCTTCATTTCCAACTTCTTGTGGTCACTATTGTTCTGGAAAAAATCTAACAAGGCTTGCCACATTGCATATGGGGTCTCTTTCCCATGAATATTTGAGACAATATGGTCTCAAAATACCTCCAATATGATCCTCATCATCGTTTCTACACACTTATTCCATTTTTCTAGATCTTGATCATTATATGTTGGAGGTTTCAGAATATCATTATCTATGAATTCCTTCAACCCATTATCTTCCAAAACTTCCTCCATCCTTTCCTTCCAAGAAACATAGTTTGAGCTACCGTCAAGGGTATACTCGAGTCTTAGTCCATAGAATTCCATCCTGCTGACTCTGAAGAATCGATCCTGAAAATTCAATTCACCTACAAATACAACTTCTAATTCTCTTTTATATTATGATTCCAGCTATAATAAGATGTAGAAATTCCTTGTAGATTCGAAACTATTTATGAAATTTACTAACTCTAAAGACTCTAATCTACTCTACTCCTTAGTGGAAAACAATTAACTAATGAAATCACAACTCATAAACATGTGACATGATTAAACACACAATGCATAGAGATTTATCTAGGGGAAATAAACTTCTCAAAGCCCGTTCCTTGCAATTTTCAATGAGGAATTCGCCTCTATTATTTAGGAAATTACCCATGGAGAATTGAGATGTTTCTATAGGCCCTTCTATGACTGCATGCACCACTTGTACAACTTGGAAAATTATACAAGCGATAGTACGTGCCCTTGAACTCTAATCTATACTGGGTATCTCGATTTTCATACATGCATCAATTATTTCAGGCTGATTGTTGAGCTAACTGGTTGATCACAGGTGAACGCACCCCACTATTGGACCTTCCACTAGTTCTTAATCGGTTAAAATAATTAAACATGCATTAAATCAAATTAACTGAAACAAATTTCTATAAATCACCAATCAATCATACTAAGCTAAACTCAAGTGTATCCTACTCAAATTAACTAAGTTAACTGAGTGACAAGCGCCACGTCACCTTATTTAACTACGTTCAAGTATATTAATGAAATTGAAATTGAAATTTTAATCGATTTTGACCAAGGAATATGTCAATCCTAGATTTTCTTGCTTTATTTTCAACAATTAGTACCAATATTTTCTTGTATTTAGAGAAGAAATAAAGAAATCATTTCCTCTGATTTTACAACAAATAAGTGGTGAATATCATATTGAAAATTACTATTTTCCTAAAACTTTTATACTTATCCTTGACGAAGATTTAGAATACATTGAACAAGTGTTTGTAGAAATCAATGGGGACTTTCTAAAAAATGCATTATTGAAAAAAATTCCACTATAATCAAAATAGATCAGCAGCTACATATATTTCTAAACACTACATCAAGCGTTCCCCAACAACATAGTATTTCTAAAGCTACTCCTTAGACTTTGAATCCTAGGAAACATGCTAAGTGACCATTTCATATCCCTTTCCATAATAACACTCGCTTGATAACCTTTGTAGTCTTGTTGAAAACTATGATTAGTATTATTCCTACTAACAGTTCATAGGAATTCCAAAAAACTAAAGCAAGTGTCCCTCAACAACATAAAGTCTTTAAAAATTATCCTAAGACTTCCACTCTTAAGCAACATGTTTATCAATAGTTAGATACACCAGTTGAAACTGATATTGGATTACTGACTTCTAAAGTCTTGTTGGAAACTATGATTTCCATTGTTTCTAGTAATAGTTCACAGGAAGAAACATTGGTCAGATAACTATCATCAATATAAACCAAATATATTCATCAAACATATTTATATTTCAACTCATAGAATAACCTTGTCATTAAAAGAAGAAAAAATAAAGTAATAACTAAATATGAAAAAGCTCCTACATAGGTGGTATGAGATCGTTCACAATTGAATGAAAGGAAATTAGTCCACGAAATACCTCACTCTATTGAAGCATACACAAATTCCAATGTGTACCATATTACCAAAATGATGGAGATCATGAACCAAAAGGATGCTAAAATCTTGGACATGTAACAATAATTTTTATAGAAATGAAATTGATTTCAAGCCCCGTTGAAAATTCAATAATACGAAGCTCAATAGTAATAGGTTCAAAAGATAGAAAAGTTGCAACAAAAATTGAAAAATCAGACTAATAGACTACAACATGGGCTTTAGGTCACTATCCAATAGAAGGATCCTCAATTGGATGAACTATGGCTTAAAATTCATATAGACGTCAATAATGTAGTCAATTTGGAAAATTTTAGACAAGAAATCATTCACATAAAATCAATAATTTCTTCATGTCCCATAGTACTTCTGTAATAAGTTGATTCTATTACAAGCTCATTAAAACCTCATAGATATATTTTTGAATAATACGATTGATAAAAAAAATATATATGACGAGTCAGATAAGCAACTTATTTAGCTCACTGTTTGGAAGAACACTGATAAGAGAGCCACCCCGAACTACCCCGAATTTCTGTAATACAGAATAAAATAGGCTTGAAAGCATGTAAAACTCACTTGGATAGGTCCAAGGAACTTATTAAAATTTAAGAACAAGGTTATTCCCCCTTTGATACAATGTGCAAGGGAGATAATAGATTTTGTGTGAATATTGTTGGTGAAACTATACATTAAACAAAATTTATGATAGTATTCATGCTTGATTACTAGGTCATATTATGTCATAAATTTGAATGAACACCAAATAATATGACATGCTTGATTATTATCTGGAAAATTTGAATGAACACCACCCATGAGACATGATATGTTAGTCATGATTCCTGGGATTTGGATTTTGGGGGATGCCTAATTGAAGGCCAAAACACTGAGTACACTTGGGTAGTAAGGCCTGAAACTTTTCAAGGAACTATAAGTTGGTAGGAAACATAAGTTATTACTTGGAAAACGCTTCAAGGAAACATTCAACAATAGTGGCAACTGGATTGTAACTTTGATTTTTGTTTTTGAAATGAATATTGATAAACAATTTCAAGGAAAAGTGGTAAATCATTTTTTAAATGACTTTATGATTTTCTATTACATGTGGCTAACAACACAAACATGAAAAAGTAAATATTCATTATGAGAATGTAAGTATTCATTTTGTTGGTAAAATGAAAGTGTTTTACGTATTATTATTTTGGGAATATAGAGGAGCCACCACATGAGAGGTTAGACTCCTAACTTCCAAGAAAGAGTTAAAATAGGTTATGGTCCTAGAAGTGACAAGAAAAAAAAATTCCTCCATTTTTCCAAGATGAATGACCTTGTTTGGCTGATCTGACCATCAAGAGCTAACATGACTGAAAATAAATGTCATGGGTGGAAGATTAGTGTGAGAGATAAAGAGAGTCAAAATTAGAAGGTTCCATTGGGAGATAAAAACAAGATCTATATCTAGAACTAGTAGGACGTTGCTTGAGTTAAGGAGGTGTAAATTTGTGAAATATTTTGATTATTTTCCTAGTAGGAAAGGAACTTAACACTCGGGGATAAAATATTTGAACTATACTTCAAGGGAAACTTCTACTGTATTTACATAAATTCATGATACCAAACTTGTGGATGTCCTTAGAAAGGGCTAAGACAATATGCACTATGTGCGGTTATGACTACTTTGATTGTTTTTGGGATTAGAGTACGATATGTTGTATTAGTACTTGCGAAGGTATTGTTCTAAGCTATTGATAGTTGAAATATTGTGATGTAAATATAATTGAGAAATATTAGTGGATTCCCTATTCAATGTTGCACTACATATCAACATGGAATTGATAAACTACCAAAAGGTGCTTGTTGGTGAGTTGATAAACCACCCTTAGAGTGCTTTCCAAAATTGCTAAACCACCTGTAAATAAAATATTTTGTGGAGTGACCATGGTTTCCAAGAATATTTGTAGGTAACAACTATCTTTATGAATAATTATTTTTGTTTTTACGAAATTGAATGAGGGCTACAAGGTTGAAAGTTAAAGTTGAATATTTTCATAAATAGAAATATTTATATAAAAATTTATATTCAATAATAATAATAATAAACATTATTGCATTAACTTATTGGTATTTCCTGAAAAATAAAATTGTTCATTTTGAAGGGGACATTTTGAAGGGGAAGGAATCCCTTTTGGAAAATTCCATTGATCCATTTGGGTCATATGCAAATATTTATGTTCAACTTGTCAAACGAAGCTCCAATAGGGACTTAGAGGTCAAGGAAGAAAAAACTACCATCCTGGAAGGTAGACGGGGTGATAGGTAATCCATGGTAACTGGTTGCAATATATGTACATAAATTATATCTTTGTTTATAAAATATATCTTGGCTTATATTGTTGTGGATAAATGTAGTGGTGGATTTAATAACGCATATGGTTTATGTTGCGTGTGTGAATAAAACAGATCTTTGTTTATATTTTTGTGGATTAATGTATTCGCACATTTAATAATGCATATGGTTTATGCATGCATGTGCAAAAAAATAGCTTTTTTCATACTTCAAGTGAAATAATGTAGTCGAGTTTAATAGTATGAATAGTAATATGTTTTTATAATTACCTGAATTTATTTAATGCATTTAAACTATGTATAAATAATTATTATTTTGTAATTTAATGCATTTATTTAATGCATATGAAATATGAATTAATATATGAGCTTTTGAACAAGTACATTGTTATTTATGGTTTTATAATAAGAAGAATCATTGGAAAAAAATATCATGGTTGTGTAAATTTATTCTCATTGTTTTGCATTTTGATTAAATGCATTAAAATTTTGATTAAATGCATTAAAATAATTTATAGTTATAGAATTGCATGTGTTAATTAGTTATTGATTTGTAAAGTAAAATATTAGCTATTGGTATGAGTTTTATCTATGCATGTGCAAGAAATTGGGTGATTATTAGTGGTTTCAAACCGTTAGAGATTCAATTATATATTTAATAAAAAATACATAATCCTTTGGATTTTAATAAATTTATATTTAATATAATCATGATGTTAGAGTTTTACTAATGATAGTGTTGTAGGAAATAATCATGACTTTCACAAAGAATGGGGTGTTAGTTTCCAAACTAATCTCTTTTGCAATGATCAAAAGATGAATTATAACTATTAATATCGCAGGTGAGGAGGTAATTATGTATAACTATAATTGACAAGGGAAAGACTCCTTTGTTTCTATTGAGTGAGGGGTGAAATCCCTCACAAAACATTTATTAAAATAAATTTTTGTTGGGTTTTCCCTTCTGGATTCTCACGGTAATATCAATGTTCATTTATCTTCTTTCTTATTTGGTTGTCTTGATGATATGATCACTTTGAATAACCTTAGAAATTACATAATCATTATGGTTTTAATAAGCCTGATTAATTGAACAATGTTAATGATGCAAGGTTGCAAGAGAAAGCATTATGTTAACAAGTTGTATTATTTATTTTTGCTTTCCACAAATAGCTACTCAATATATCAAATGATGTCTTAAGTAGGTGATAAGCCATTAGTGGTATGATACATGTTAGTTAAATTTGATTTTAAAAATAAAAATAAAAATAACCTTGTGTATTTTGTACGAGGTATACGAAGGGATGTGGCATAAATGTTGTAATTAAGTGAACTAGATTTTTGTTTGCAATTGTCTTCTTTCTTTAGATTAAATGATTAATGTAAACGTAGATCAAATTTAATACTTTTGGCTTCACGTTTTTTTTGCATGATTTTCATCCATATGCTATATTTATTTTTCCATGATTTTAGGTGAATATATTCTACAACAAAATTTGTAACTAGTCGAGTGTGAATAAATTGTAACATGCTTTCTTTCTTGTTGTTACTAACTTATTACTTTTGTTCTAATTGAAAAATATGTTTGTTTATAGTTTTTTCCATTATTGATTCTATAAATGTCTATTTTGTAAAATTATTTAAAGAGAAAGATGACTTTGAACAAGGAATTCTAAGTTTTGCAAGAAACTATTTATTTCTTAAAAATTGCAATAATTTATAATTAAAATTAGTTGCTAGTGACTAATTATTTTTTTCTAATTGAATCATAAAAAAAACCTATGTGTGAATGTTGTATATGAGTGAATGGTATTTTCATTTATAGTTATCTTTTTTATTCGAATTAAATTATTAATTTGAACTTAGTCTGAATTTAGTAGTGACATAAAAAGATCATGCTAAATACAAATAATTATAACCAGGACAAGCTCATGAAACATATGTGGATCAAAATCGAATACAAATTAGCCACACTAATACATATAATACAAAATAAGTAAACTTATTGTTGACACTGAAAAATTGTACAAGCAAAAGACATTAGAAAATGTCAAGCAGAAGGTACAAATAAAGATTTACAAGGAAGAAATACTATACAAGAGCTGAAAATTTTAAATTTTCCCAAGGTGAGCAGGAAAATTTTTGGACCACACAGAAGAAGCACTGGCCCGGAGAGTGCATTGTGGTTTTTTCTTCGATAGTCACATAAAGCACGACTATCTCTCCAATAGTCGCGCAATCCTAGAAAATGTAGAATGACACTTTCCGGGACCACTTGGAACACTTGGAGAAAAATATTCTCACGCAAGCTAACCAATTACAGTCATCTTTGAGCCGCCTTAAGGCCTTAGTGAAACACACAAAGGAATCATAACCCCACTCTTATGTCAACATCCATCATGTAGCAAGAGAAGGAGATAAAATTTGAAATTTTTCTATAAAAGCCAACCATGGGAGGAGAAAGGGGAGACACATTGTTATGCTGGCCAAATTTCTCATTAGCAAACCAACTCGTGTTGTCCAATAGTAAGAGGATTGGAAGGATTCAGTTGTAGTCCATCCAACACCTCAATCCAAGAGAGAAGAGTTCACCACGTGTTCGTCGATCTACCATCCTTGGAGATGAAAGAGAGGCTTGCTGAAAACTTGAGGGGAAGAGACCCCCTTATCTTGGATATTGGAGATTTGTAGCTCTAAGGATCCACTACAAGAGATTTATCATTCAATATTATATTACCACCAACACCTAATAAATGGAGAGAGCTCTCCATTGTTGAGTTATTATTGTGTTTTATCTATTGAGCGTGTTTCTTATGCATGTTGTTTTGTTGTTTTTGTTTTATTGTTTATGTAGGATGTTATGTTTCCATTTAAATTAAATTATTACATGTTGAACGTGTTCCACTAATGTTTGACAAACCACTTTGACCTTTGACATGCATGTATGTAAGAAACCTCCCTACTAAGCATAATGTATTACATTTTCCCATACGCTGAATGCACTACCACAGGAATGGCGACTCCACTTGATCCTTTCTTATGAGTTAATGGTTGTTGATGCAGGTCCTTCTTCCTACTCAGCTTGTTGCAAAATCACTCATGCTTCCTCTCAAAAATTTCGGTCACCCTGAGTGATAAATTTTTCTCAAATAAGAATGATTTTTTCTTGCTTCTACCCGACCTCGCACATTCTGTTGAGAAAGAAGTGTGCTTCGCGCTTGTGGGAAAATAAGCTGCGCGGTAGGCAGTAAGCCCATTTTCACTTGTTTTTCTCATTTTTTTGTAGTTGTAAGGTGTTGGAAACCCATACAAATTTTTCCATCACTGTGCTATGGTATTTCATGACTATTTAGGATGCTTATTCGCTAGAATTCAACCTAGAAACTAAGCAATTTTAATTTTAGCTTTTTATTTTTGTAAATCATAGATAGTTTAAGTAGGGGCAAGTAAGTGGCCTTCAATCCACATTTTCTGACCAAGAAAATGATTTTTTGATAAAATATACATAACACATAGATTAATTAGTAGAAACATAAGTGGCCCATGTATCCATACATCTTTTGCTAATTCATGTTTCTCAATTTTTGCATTAGAATGATTCAATTTTTGCATTAGGAATCGAGATGAGGACTAAACTGTCAAAAATAAAGCAGGTAATATTTTCTACCCTTGCACCTTATGGTGAGCCTAGGTATGCATATGAATGCTTTCCTAAGACAATTTTTCATCTCCCTATAGTGCAAACTTAGTCTAAATAGGCAAGGTGAAAGTAGCCCATGATCTGAACATTGTTTATTTTTGCAAGGAACAATCACACATAATGTAATTAGAAACATATTGTAAAGGATAAACACATATGCACATCTCAAAATAGTTGTGATTGTACACTCCAAAGCACACACGAAGCATCGATAAGCATTGGACCAAAACACACCTCGTGTGTTGGGACCTTTATCCTCATTAAAGAAGTTTTGAGGTCTAAAATGGGCCTCCTAAGAAAAACGTACAACCAAAATAAACTTTATAAGAACCAATAGGATTCAAGATAATGATTTCAACCATGGGGGATGATTTACCATTATTGGGGTAAAAAAATAAAAAGATTAAAAAATAATAAAATAATAAAACTACTTTTTCAACTTGTATTTTCAACTTATCTCCCTAAGGGTTTACTCAAATTTCGAGTGGGAGTACTCATTGGATGCAAAATTTAATTCCTCATCCAAGGAGTACCCATGTTGCATACTTTCGATGGACCCTACTACATGAAAAATGAGAAATACATGAAAACCTGTGATTTCAATCACATTTTTCATGTATTTCTCATTTTTCGTGTAGCAGGTCGCATCGAAAGTATGCAACATGGGCACTCCTTTGATGAGGAATCGAATTATGCATTCAAAAAGAGTCCCCGCTTGAAATTTGAGAAAACCCATAGGGAGATAAGTTGAAAATACGAGTTGGAAAAGTAGTTTTTTTCTTTTTTCCCTCTAACATTTGATGATGTAATATAATCTTATTTTATCATTTCCACTATTATTTTATAATTTTCTTAGGAGGACCATATTAGACCTCAAAATTCCCCTAATTATTCTTACATTTACTTCATCAGTGCACACCCTAAGAAAATTGAGACTCTCTAAAAGTAATCACTAATTGAACTCACTAAAATCTCCCCACAGAGGCCACAAAAGAAATTATAGTTCAAGTTAGGACCATTGGAGATAGCAATCCAATAATTTGTTGTGGTCATTCTACATTTTAAAACATAGATGTTTAATTTTTAGGGAGCTTCAAATCCATCTATTTGCACACCGAAAAATACCCGAGTGTTACCAGGGACCCGTTTCAAAGGGGGTTAAGCTTAGGCCCAGTGCGTGCGGTACATTTTGGGGATACCTGACCCATCTAGTGCTTGGTACTAGTATCTGAATACATGGAAGCTCAATACTCGAATGCTCATGTGGGATGACACTACTTTAGTGGCAAAAACTAGGGGATCCTTCCCTATATGTGATGGTGCAGACAACACTAGATCCTCTTACCATTACCTTGGTCAATTCTTTGACTGCTAGAAGGTGTCGCTAGTTCTTTTGGGGTGTTAGCCCTAGTACCCATGAGAAGACATATTCACAAGGCCCAGTTACATTGAGAGTGTAAGGAAAATTAGGTCTATTTTAGGCTTTTGAGTATCATACGCAAAACAACCAAACCATATTTTTTTCTTGCTTGATCACATAGCGTTAATTTAAAGGAAAACTTACCTCTTATTTTTTCACTTTATTTTATGCATGTGATCGTATTTTATTTGATAAAAATATTCCTGTTACACTGAAATTTTTCACCATGACATTGAGCTGTCTATATAGGTTCATCATTACCTATTTATTGCTTTCTTAGAAGTCTAAAAACATAAAGTTCCCCAAATCAAGTATTGGAACTGGAAGAAGCTCTTAAAAATCAAAAAACTCCTACTCTCACACTTTTCCTAGTCATTCCCTGCGGTACCGCGGCTAATTGTTGTAAAAAATGTGGTACATTCTGCACGTAAGGCTCATTAAAACTGTAGACCCCCGTAAAAGGTAAAATAAAGAGAAAACTAAGCTCTAGAAGCCCAGCTGGTCAAATATTCTCCCAGATGGGGCCTTCTAGAAGCATTATCTGGTCGACCTTCGCCCGTTCCATTCATGAACCATTATCCCTTCATGAATGGAGTAATCCCTTGATTTTTGGAGCTGAAATCCCATGATGAGAGGGCTTTATCCCTTCCTTTTTGGAGCTGAAACTACCTCCCTTCTACTATAGATTGAGGCCAAGCTTCACTCTCAAGGGTATATTGTACTTAGTGCTTAGCATATAGGGAGTTCAGAGCGCTTGCTTCTTGCTTTGGAGAGAGTACTTAGAACTCAATAGTTTTGAGAGGAATTGCTGAGTGAACATACTCTCCATATTTCACATCATTGGCATGAGAGAGATTGCAAACTCATGGCCATAGATTTATGCTGACAAATAGAGTCGGAGTCTTGTCAAAATGAGGAAAACGGTTGTTCGAGACCCCGGAAGAACCTGTACAAACATCAAGGCGTCACGGTTGTAAGTTTTCTTATTTTATTCAAAGTTAATACAAATGGATTCTATTTTCTCATTAAGTTGTTCATGTATCTTTTGGATAATTTAATTCTTGGATTCCTTGATCACTAAGATAGATTTATGCTTTTGAATTATCATATCTCGCAGATGATTTTGATCCCTTTCACTTGTCTTTTATTGCAGATTTTATACACTGGATCAATAACTTCTGGAGCAACTAGATTGAAGACCGAGCAAAGCGTTGGAATTCAGGTAGGAGCATCTTCCTATAGTTAATTAATAATTCGTAAGAAAAATAGTGTAGAGAAAATGGTCTACATCTGTCTGTTTATTTCTAGATATCCTTAGGATACTAGGGAGATCGCTCTTGTCCGTAAGAGGGATTCATTCGTCTAACAAATTGGCGACTCCACTGGGGATGTAAAACTGAACTTAGTTTTCTTGTTTATTTTCAGTTTGAATTTTGAAATTTCTTTGACTTTTTTTAGCTTAAAACTGGGTTGGGTAAAAGACTAAATAGGATCTTGTAAATCTGTAATTTTTTTTTCTCTACTTTTCCTGGCTTCTGCACTTTTTGGTTTAAAATAGAGTGGTAGGCTCCACTGTTCTTAATAGAATAAAGTGTGGTACCACACTTTGTTCCATTAGAAACTGCGGTATTCTGGAAAATTTTAGAAAAAGTAGAAATTATGTTTTCTGGAATCCTATTTCTTGATTTCTTGTTATTATCCAAATATGTTTTGACTGTCAAAGATCTCTGTTCAGATTTCTTTCAGAAATTTTTGTGTTGAAGTGATTTATTCAGTTATTTTGCATGTTATGAGTAAACGATTTTCCTAGTCCTCCCGTTGCTATGAATCAGAAACTTTTGTATGCCTCAGCTACTTGGTATTTCATTTTTTTTCTCTTGAGCCATTGAACTTCATGTAGTTGTTACACTTATGAAAATTTGGATTTATTTTCATTTGCAACCTTGTAAAACCTTTAGATTGATAAGCTCTGAATTTCATTTTCTTTCTTTTTTCTTTAAACTATTTTTGGATGCTTTGATTTCTTGCTGCAATAAGCAGAAAATTCTTGGTTAGATTACAAACTAGGCTTAAACATCCTCCAAATTTTAGATAGAATTTGGGATTAGAATTTTTCTTTTAGTTTTGAATTTTATAATTTATGATTTTTAGTTTTCTTTTGGAAGACGTTGTTTTCATTTCTGATCTAAATGATACAGGGAATTTCATTTTGAGCAAAAGATATTTTTGAAATTGAGTTCTCTGAATTGTCTTTTTTTTCGAATTTTCTCATATAGAAAAGAAAAAATGATGTTTTCAAAGTTATTGAAATCTCTCAACTCTTTCCTCTAATTAGATTTCATTGAAAAGAAATGAGTTATTATCATATAGATGCATTGTAGAGTGTTTTGATTCGGGTCATTAAAACATCATCAAGTTTCATTTCCATACCCATTGTCCTAAGAAACTACCAATAAAAAGTAATGATTAATTAAAATCAATCTACAAATTTTATATTTTCTAGGGCTCTTTTCACCAATATAGCTTAGGCTAGTGCCTTGGAATAGGTTATAGTTAACTCTCCAAGACAGTAAAAACAAACAAGTAGTCAATCTTGCAGTAGGTAAATCCAATTGTAGCATGTATGCTCTGGGAAGCTCCTCCTAAAGGAGTCAAGCACGAGATCATATCTGAACCAGTGAGGTAATCATACCTATCTCGTTGGCAACGATAGAAGATGTG
Source organism: Pinus albicaulis (assembly GCA_034641835.2). Lineage (NCBI taxonomy): Eukaryota > Viridiplantae > Streptophyta > Pinopsida > Pinales > Pinaceae > Pinus > Pinus albicaulis. The sequence continues at coordinate 824,708,977 of CM076573.1, forward strand.
CACGTATTAAAAACAGTAAACCTCGGATAGACCATTGTTGAGGAGCCTGGGGTCACTTATTGGTAAACCTTGGATAGACGATTGTCAAGGAGCCTTCAAGGGGATTGAGCTTTGTTACTTTGACCTTGCATGTATATTGGATCGTATACTGTTCCCCCAGGTATATGTGTTTCCGTTGGTGACCTTAGTGGCCATAAACTCTAGGATTGTTCCCCAAGGTGACGGTGGAGGGGAGGTCCCACTGTACCTAGAGAAGACGTCGACTAGACTCACTTGGACTCTCCGAAGGGTTATCTTTACTTGAGATGGTTTAAGTGGAGAAACTTGCACTCTTCTATTTCATTAAGCAGGTTGTCGGGGTAACTGTTCCAACTGCCATTTTTGCATTAAAATTCTACGATGTTGGATTTCATCACCAACTAGTGTTTTTAGTGTGGGAATCTACTGTCTATGTGTGGATTGATCTCTTAGATTTTTATAGGCGTGTGATTCATTTGATTGTCTCCTTAGCGACTTTAGGGTTTTTTTGAATTTTTTTCTTTGTTTTCGTGTGTTAAAAGTTTTAATTGTGGCTAAATTACCGAGACGATCACGTAGAACTCAGGGGAAACCCCTTGAGTACACACCAAGCCAACTAGAAAGACTTAAATCTCTGATACCAAATGTTATCGATAGAACTGTATAAATGGAACAAGGAGAATCATCCATAATTACTCATCCTGATTTTGAAGTAGATCAACCGCAAATAGCAAAACATACTCCACAGAAAGTTTCAATTTCCAAATTAACCGAAGTTGCTTCTACAATAAGTTAATTATCACCTAAAGAACCTGAAATTTCTGAACCAGAAACTGAACCTGCTACATCAGAACCTACTTTAGAATTCACTACTCCAACTCCTAATTATCCCGATTCACCCAGAGTGAGGAATCGGATTACAGAAGATCTTCCTCTTGGTCTCATTAATATTGAAGTAATCACTGATATAGAGGAAGAAGTCATTCTTCCTTGAACTCAGGAAAATTTAGAACTTAGAGAATGTGAATCAATTTTTTATAGTCCTTTTAGACAAGGTGCTTGGTATTCTTCATTGACAGATTTTTTACAAAACGTAGGTCTTCAATATTCACCACCCCGAATTCCTTTCTAATCTACACCAATAGGTTATAGACCTCAAATAAACATGTCAGGTGAGTCATCTATGTTTACTGAATTGCCAGAAACATTTCTCTATGGTGGTTCATCTGTTCCTACAGGCTATCAGACACTCTCTGGTACATTCTCAAGAGCATATCCATTTCCCAACAAAAAAATGTCATCATCTGGCCTGAATGAATCAAATACTATAACTTTGAACAATGAGAAAGTTTATATGATGTCTGGAAATATTCCGAACCTTGCATCTCAAGGTAGTAATTTACAGCCTGGGGGCCAACCTCAAAATAGCCAAATACAGCCTGGGGGGCAACCCCGAGGATAGTACATACCTCAGGGTCAATATCAACCCCAAGGTCAGTACATACCTCAAGGTCAATATCAAACCCAGGGACAATACTTACCTCAAGGTCAATATCAACCTCAAAGTCAGTACATGCCTCAAGCTCAATATCAACCTCAAGGGCAGTATCCAGCTCAAGGATTGCAACCTCCTTTAGCACATCAGTTCTATCCAGAACAACAAATGTTACAAGGAGGTGGAAATTATCCAGCTAATTATCAGCCATATGTTCAACCCAGTTATGGGTCGTCTTATATACAACCTTCGATGTGACCCTCATATCCCGGAATGATGTGGGATCCATCCCAAGTCCAACATAATTTACAACCAAATATGAAAGTACCTTATTATTAAGCAGGACAACCTGTTGGTTATAATCAACCCCAACAACCAGTCCATCCTTCAATTCCAACACCTGCATCTGGTCCTGTTCAACAACCTGGTCTGAGTAAACCTAGCACTCTACCACAAATAGCTACTCAGACTTCTGTTCAACCTATCACACCTATTCCTGCAGTGTCTACAGCTCCTATTACATTTTCCCCTCAAACATCAGTACAGATTCTTCAGGTTTCTATTATGCAATCTAGACCTACAATTCAGAATACTGTTCATATGCCTGCAGGACAACCTGGTACAATTATAGTTATAACAAGTCAGCCTTAGTTTACTTATCAACCGTATCAAGGGCCGTACCAATATGGACTTGTTCCACAAACTCCATTCTACCTGCAACAACCATACCCTGGATATAAGTATCAGACACCTATTCAACCCCAGTATAATTGGGTTATTCCTAGTTATCCAGGGGGCAATCCGATTCCAAATGCACAACCTATTCCAGGTTATCCTGGATATCCTCCTCCTGGGATTGGTTTAGTTTCACTAGGTTATCCACAAGACCCTACCCGTCGATTGACGTTCATAGCAACTTTGGATTTACCAGATTTATCCTGCCTTACGAATGATCCCATCTACTATCATCCTTATTGGCCACCAATGCCTCATAAGTTGCCCAGTGATATCCCAAAGTTTGAAGGAAAATCAGGAGAGGATCCTTCTAACCATGATATGACTTACCACCTTTGGTGCGCATCTAACTCATTAATTGAAAATTCCATTCAACTTAGACTTTTTCAGAGAAAGTTAATAGGATTAGTTGCTAAGTGGTACATTGAACTACCACGAGGCACGTTTAACAATTTCAACGCCCTAGAAAATGCCTTCTTAACTCATTTTCAGTTGCCAGTCAGATACGACAATGGCACAGAATTATTAACTTCACTAAAACAATCTAAGTCTACATACATATAAGATCATATTCAAGAATGGAAACGTAGAAGACGTTTGGTAAATTTTTTTATCCCGGATCAAATATTGGCAGAATGGTTTGTCAAATCATTGCTACCAAAAATCACTGAAGATGTAGCCAAATCAGGAGTTGTCACCGAATAACACGTTATTTCTCAAGCTCAGTATCTAGACTTGGTATATACCCAATCTGGAACTTTGTATGAGAAAATTCCCGATTTACTGTGTCCTGGTTAGATAACAACAACTCCTTCAGGGTCTCATGCCACTGATGGTGTAATCGGTTCAGTTAGTACAACTAAGAGTAAGAAGAAATCTTCGAAGGTTACTACCCCTATTATAACTTTACTTGATTCACCAAAAGGAGAATCTTCCTTAGAAACTATTGCCAATATTCACATTGTAGATTCATCTACTACAAAGTCAAAATCCAGAAACAAGAAAAAAGGGAAGAAAAAGAATAAATAGACCTCATCTCCTAAAGAAAAAAATAATAAAATTGAATCAACTAACGATAAACGGAAACCTCATTATCCTTATCTTATCTATGATGAGGATCATTTCAACAAGGAATGTCCACATAGGGCTGAATTTTCTAAGTTCGTCAAAGGTTCACCCACTCCCGTTGTCTTGAAGGATCCCTTTCCAGTTCAAGATAGTAAAATGATTGGATCTTCTTCTACTACATCAGTAGATATTTTGATGATGTCTCAAGTAATGGTTGCGACTCGATCACAAGATTATGGTAGTAAATATCCCATTACTAGTATAGAAGTAGAAAATTCTAATTCTGCACCAGCTGCATCTCCTTCGGTTTTCAATCCGCTTCACATCTAGAAACCAAATCCTGATCTAGTAATCAAACCGCCTCTTAAAGGTGTACTTTGTAAATCAGCTTTCAATCCACATGTGAGAGCTGCTTAGAATTACAACATTGACGAGGATTTAGCAATATATCCTTCAGCAATGTCGGCTTTGGAAGCGCTGCAATCATGTCCAGCACAAAGAAAATTACTCTTATCAGAAATTGGAGTAGTAGATCTTTAGGATTCAAACCTTATAGTCTTCGATTTAGAAAAATTTACACCACGAATCCCTCATCAAATGGCCTTTCAGATTCCAGTACTGGTAAAAAACAGACGTTTCTTTCATACTGTTATTGATGAAGGAGATTTTATGTGTATTATGTCGTTAAACTGTTGGAAATCACTTGGTTCTCTGACACTTAACTAATCACCGAAAATCCTCAAAGCTTTTGATGGAAGAGGATTCCATCCATTTGGAATTTTGCAGGATCTACCTATAGAGGTCAAAGGTAAAACCGTTAATTTAGATGTGGAAGTAGTTGATGCCCCTCTAGATTACAACCTTCTTATGGGTTGAAGTTGGTCTTATGCTATGACTTTTGTCGTGTCTTCCGTCTTTCAATTAATCATGTTTCCTCATGAAGGAAATATTGTGAAAGTAGATTAGCTCTCATATTATTCGTCTGACCCATCTTCTACGGATAGTATTCAGCATGTTGGAAAAACGTCTATCCCTTATGAGGATGTAGAATTAGTTTAAACAAAGATTCCACTTTGTTGGGAAATTTTTGTTTGCCTCCACCTAACGTACCACGTACTATCGCTAATATCAATATGATTAGATCAAGCACTATTCCATTTGATGATCCTTGGATAGTGCCTTCAGAATCAAAAATGGATTCATTTGATGGCGCGATGCCTTTGAGTCCATTTGAATTAGCATATCAAGAAGTATAGTCATTTTCCAATTCACCATCAACTTATTCTGACCCAATGAATGTGGTCAATGAAGAATCATTTTCACCTTCAAACTCAGCTATAACATCAATTCCGAATCCTTTTAAAGAATTGTTTTATATTGACAAAAGCATTCATGAATTACTATCGATAGATGATTTAACATGGGATGATCTCCATCATAGGTCATCATTTTTACCTAAGCTTGATCGATTCGAAAATCATTTTTCATCTATTTTTACAATTGACTATGTCAAGGAACCCCAGAATCTGATATCGATCACAAATTTAGATTCTGAAGTGAATTTGGGGAATATTTCTTCCACGATTCCTATTGACATATCAGTGAAGTCGGGAATTATTGAAAACATTCATATAGGTGCCTCTTGTACGTTAGATGAAATTGCTACATATAAGACCCTATTTCAAGAATTCCACGACATATTTGCCTAGGCTTATGAAGAAATGCCAGGAATTGATCCCAAAATTGTCGTTCATGAAATCAAAACTTACCCGGATGCTAAGCCGATCAGACAAAAATTATGTCTGATACATCCACGAAAGGCTGCCGCTATCAAAGCCAAAGTTGAGAAATTATTGAAATCAGGTTTTATTTATCCTATCCCCTTAACGAATTGGGTATCTAACATCATTCCTGTTACTAAAAAGCAAGGAAAAATACGAGTATATGTTGACTATAGGGATATTAACAACGCTTTTCCTAAAGACAATTATTCAACCCCTTATATCGACCAAATCATTGAGGATTGTGCCAGAAATGAAATGTATTCATTTATGGATCGATTTTCCGGATACAATCAAATAAACATACTCCCTGTCGATCAACCAAAAATAGTGTTCATTTGTCCTTGGGGAACATTTGCTTATTCTAAACTACCTTTTGTATTAAAGAATGTTGGGGAAACTTTTCAAAGGGCTATGTCGTATGATTTTCATGACATTAAACACATTGTGCAACCTTATCTCAATGATTTAACTGTTCATTCATTATGCAGAGAAGATCATCCAACTCAATTACGAGCAATTTTTATGAGATGTAGTTATTATAAGATTTTCCTGAATCCACACAAGTGTGTTTTCTGTGTACAATCTAGTAGATTACTAGGGTTTTTCATTTTGAAACAAGACATTCGTGTCAACCCTTCAAAGGTTGAGGCTATTATCAATTTACCTCCTCCTTCCACACTTCGCCAACTCCAAAGTTTGCAAGGGAAAGAAAAATTTCTATGTAGATTCATCTAGAACTATGCCAAGTTAACCAAAGGTTTTACCAAGCTTTTGAAACAGAATATTTCTTTCGGCTAGGATAATATATTTGATCGCTCTTTCGATGCTCTAAAACACACGTTGACCCATGCATCGTTATTGCATCCACCAAATTACAACCATAATTATTTTTATACTTAGAAGCCTCCTATTCCACTATTGGAAGGGTATTAGTTTAGGAAGATGAATTCCACAACGAACATGTGATTTACTATCTCAGTCGGAATCTCAATCTGAGAGAGATCAAATACTCGCATGTGGAGAAATTGGCTTTGGCAGCAGTTCATGCTGTCCAATGATTTCATCATTACATTTTGTTAATAAAAACAATGTTGATTTCTAATTGCAACCCGATGATGTATATTTTGACTAAGAAATTTCTCGGGGGAGAATACTCTAAATGGATAGTTATCCTTTAGGAGTTTGATTTGGAATTTGAAAAATCCAAATCAAAGAAATCACTAGTGTTCGTCGAACTGATGTGTGAATTCCCAAATACTGAGACAAAAACTGTGGTAGAACATCCAATCGCTGATGAAAATTTGTTTCTTATCAGTAAGTTAGATCCTTCGTATGGGGATATAATGATTTATCTCCAAACCCAAACTTTTCAGCCTGAGCTTTCACATTCACATTGACAAAAGATCCGTTACCAGTCTCAGCAGTACAATATTGTCGGAGACACGCTTTATCGTCACGGTGTGGATTATGTATTTCAATGATGTTTAACCCATGAAGAGGCTGAACAAGTTTTAAATGAATGTCATTCTGGAGAGTGTGGCGTTCATATGTCTGGGTATGCCACAACCCAAAAGATATTGTGCGCTGGTTATTTTTGGCGTTTGTTATTTAAAGATTGCATTCTTGCGGTCCAAAAATTTCACAACTGTCATATTTTTGATCAAAAAATGCGTGCACCACGAGCTCCTCTTCACCCCATAATTGTTGTTGGTCCTTCTGAAAAATGGGGCATTGATTTCATTACATGTAACCCTCGCTCGACAAGGGGGCATGGGTATATTATTCTCGCAGTAGATTATTTTAGTAAATGGGTCAAGGCTATGCCTACATTTGCAGTAGATGGAAAAACTGTAGCTACTTTTGTATTCAATCACATGATTGCTTGATTTGGTGTACCCCAAGCTATCGTTACTGATCATGGGAGCCATTTTCGAAACATTATGATGACCGAAATTTCTGACCAACTTGACATGCGCCATGATAGTTCTACACCATATTACCCACAGGCTAATGGTTAGGTTTAAGCTATCAATAAATTTTTAACCACTATGATTAAAAGGATAATCGGAGTTCATAAATCGAATTGGCATACTATGCTTTTCTCAGCACTTTAGGCATACCGAACCTCAGCAAAAACCACAACAGGTTTCACTCCTTTTCAATTGGTCTACAATTTAGAAGTTGTGTTACCGATTGAATGCAAAATACCATCACTCCAATTAGCCATAGAGTTACTACCAACTACCTCTGAGGAGGAAAAACGCTTTTTGTATCTGGCACAATTAGATGAGACTTGGCGCATCGCTACATTGGCAGCCGAAGCTCATAAAAAATGCGTTAAAGCTTAGTGCGATCAAAGTGTTACACCTCCTTTTTTTTCAGAGGGTGACCTAGTATTGGTATACGACCAAGCTAATGATAAACTAGGAGATGGGAAATTCAAACCCATGTGGCACGATCCTTATATTGTCAACCAAGTGCTTGCAAAATGGGCTTATGAATTGATTGATTATGACGGGGTATCTTTAAATAAACCCAGAAATGGACTCTATCTGGAGAGATATTATGCTTGATTTTGTGTGAAGATCTTACCGGAAAAATAGTTATTTTTTCTAGCTTAGCCGCTTTAGATTAGATGAATGTGTTTAGTTTAAGTTTGCATTGACTACTATCCCTGCTTATCTTGATTACTCTTGATATTGCAGATGTCGATGTCCCTTCATTGGTTTTGTTGATGGTGCTTGTCGTAATACACAGAACATCTCTTCCATAGCCTGGGTTATCTATTCACCCACCGATGAGTTAGTTTCTATGCATGGGGTAAGCCTTGGTCAAATAACGAAGAATGTTGTAGAATATAGCGCAGTGATTGAGTTATTATTTGATGCCATTTAATTTGGCATTCAACATTTGATCATAAGGTTAGATTCAGAACTCATTGTATTACACTTAAACAGAGTATACGTAATTAAAAATCCAGTATTACTGAGATTATTCTTGAAGATTCGTCTCTTGGAAAGGCAGTTTGATTACATTGAAAATCAACACATTTCGAGAAATTTAAATACATTGGTTGATGCATTAGCTAATAATGTTATAAATAGACATTTACAACATCAAAAAAGTAAATTAAAACAACATTCAATAAGTGTTGAACAAGATAAGCCGTCGAAAGTAGTCATATCATAGATAGAGTTTGTGTTCAAAAAAAGATTACATTGTCTAGGATCATAGGTTTAAAACACCTTATGATCTGAAAGGTAGTGATACAAAAAGAAAAAATACATTTTTTTACGATAATCATCCACTCTCCGTGGTGATGATCATGGTAATACACTATCGCTTATGCCACTCTACGCAGATATCTTCGAAACTGGCCAGGAACGCCAACAACATGCCTCTGGAGGCGAAGAGGAATATCATCCATACCAGTATATGGTATGTCTATGGTCAACCTCTCCAGGTTCTACTCTAAATCAGTGAGAATCTCTGTTGTCTAGTTCTCTGGTGGTGCAATAGGATCTATTCACTTCCTCTCAAAGCAGCGGAGATTGGCTGGTCTTCATGGACCAACATCTGCATTTGAATTCAATATTGTATGATTTAGAAAACAAAAAAATAGAATTAGAAACACATCAAAATGATTTATTTACCTGACGCGTCCCATTGGGCTCTCGGACGAAGAGGCATATCAGGATCACCATGGAAATCTATCCCTGCATACGGAAAATATTTAATGGCGAAAATATGCTTATGTAGCCGATGAAAGTATGCAGGTGTAAATCGAACAATCTCAACACCCTCATTATGACGGGCCATCACTTGCACCCAGCGGACCATCTGAGGCTCTCTAATTCCACCAGCATCAACTTAGATAAGTTGGGGGGAAAGAGAATGAATCCTCTCCAGAGAAAAAGAAACTTCGATAGCTCCATATCCAAAGTTTTTCAACTTTGCGTTCTTAGCTTTGGTCAATTGGCCTTTTACATTAGCCAATACTCCTTCACACCAGTTGAATATGGTGCCTCTATAGCATTCAACCATTGTCTGCATATGGGCTTTAGTAGTCACATGTGGAGCTGCACTCCCACATAATTTGGTCACTATGAATGCAACCACTTTGAGTTCAAGACTGATAATGGTTTTTATATCAATTCGGTTGTCTTCTAGATCAACCTCTTCGTTACAAAATTCTTGTTGATAGCTAGCTATAGGCTGGCCACCTTGCCTAGCCCCAAACATGGAAATAGGTTCTCCTCTTTTGGACAAACCTGAAGGAAGTAAATTTCCTCAAGCTCAAGTTCGAGCCGGTGATCACCGATAATGAAACACTATTCTTGAACATCCCACCTGCTCACTAACCATGTCAATAACTCTACTTGAGCTCTCATGCCCTGCATTGCCCAATATTTGTATAATCCACAGTTTCTCAATACATGCCATGTGTATAAACTTCCGATAGCTACCTCATCTATTGCTTTGTGCTCATGTTCTCGCCATTCAAGCATTGTGGATACTCTACAATGGATGCATTAAAATATTAGACACAATCAAAATGAAAAAAAATTGGCTTAATTTGAGAGAAATTAACTTTTTAATTTTTTTCACGATGCCTCCGCACTTTTTGCTTTAAAACAGTGCGAACTACCGCACGTGTTATACACGAAAAGTGCGGGAGTCCGATAATTTTCCTTTGGAAAATTATCGGGCTCCGCAGGTACCATATATATTACCTGCGATACCTCGAGGGCGATTTTTTGAACCTATTTTTCTCTTAAAAAATGATTTTAAAGCCTAAAAAGAGAATGTAAATGAACAAAAATGAAGAGAAATGAGTTGTGGATTACTTGAATTTGACGGTTTTGGATTCGAACAGTTGGTTTTTCTGATATCTCCTTCGAAACTTTTTCTACCAAAAGCTCTCAACTTTCACTCTGGATGCAAATGGTAAAAATGACTTGGTTTAACTCCATTTTATAAGATTTTTTGAATAAATAAAATAATATTTTATTTTATTTTCACTTTGAAAAGTGGTTTTTCAAATAATTTTTACTTATCTAAAACACGTATGTTTAATGTTTTTGGTTTTTGTGTAGAATACAGGATCTTCGGGTGAAATAATCATTTTGGAAATGAGTATGCTTTTTGTCACTTTTTCAAACTCGTTTAAAAACTTGTGATAAAGTGACACCATATGAGTACATTTTTATCACTTTTTCGAACTCATTAAAACTTACAGAAAAAGCGAAACCAATGAGTACATTTTTATCACTTTTTTGAACTCATTAAAACTTACAGAAAAAGCGAAACCATGGAGTTCTCTTTTAAGCCCTTTTCAAACTCTCTAAACATGAAAAGATTGCTGAGTACTTGAATATTCAAACTCGTTAAAGGAAATGATAAGTCGCCCCTTCAGTATAATTTTACCCCTTCTCCAAAATGAAATGGACTATTTACGAAAAAGGTATACGTTGACTAATCATGGTCAATAGAGTTCTCTCCTACATTATTTTATTCTTTTTTGGGCTTGAGAGACTAAATTTATGAAAAAGAAAAACCACGGATTTTTCTTAAGCTTTTCTTCTGACTCCCTAAAACTGAAAAACACCAAGTTTCACCTATACTAGACTCGTTAAAACTTAACAGTAAAGAACCTGTCAATTATAACAGGAACGAACCACTCCTTCTAAGGGTTCTATTTTAATACTAAGTTGGACTCATCCGAAGGATGAGATTATATTACAAGAAAATGTTATCCCCCTCAAGCTTGTCAAAAATAAAAAGGTACTTGCTAGAATTGGTGGGGGAAAAGAGAGAAAAAGAATCCACTTGTCATACTTTGTTTTAAAAATTTGTATGCCACTCTTGAACACGACACTTTTGTCACAATCATGTTTGGGTTGGGAAAATCCTTTGGCCAATAGTTAATCAAACCACATTGAAAGTCTTCAGCCGATTTCTGGGTATTAGCTTTAGGTCAATCGTCACCAAACCATCTGCAGTGTCGTTATTTGTTCAAGAGATCACTTAAATAAACCATTCATTGCAAACATTTTTCTCCACTCACGTTGATCATCGTTGAGTCATTCCTTGCTATATATTTCTTCAAAACTTGATCTAATGGTTTCGTGTCATGGGCTTCCTACGACGGGTCACTTTCTATCGATGACAACTCATCATCTAGAAAGTTGATCTAGAATCCTATCAGTACCTTGGGATCTGCATACCCTAATGGTAGATTTCTCGCCTTCGACGACAGGTTGCATCATTGACCTTCGATCGAAAGATTCTCTGAAATGTTCAACTTCAGATCACAAATTCACATTTCATAGATTGTATTAAGTACTTTGAGAGCCAGTGTCATTATTGGTGGTTTGTCTCACACTTGTTGATAGTTCACATCGTTGACTGGTAATCAAGTGGTTTCTACCATGTTTGACTTCGACACAATCAATCGCATGGATAGAATTGTAGTAGTTCAAGAAGCAGAAATCAAGACCCTAGATCTAGTTTCCACCATCCAGGCTGCGAGGAGTTTTATTATTCATCATATAGTAGACTATTCATAACAGATGGCTACGTCCATGCTATGTCTACTACTTCATGTAATTCTAAAATCATTTATGTATCAGAACATGTAGTTAGTTTTGATCTGAGTATGGGAATTTCTACCTCAGCGATGATATACATATATATATATATATATATGATTGGATTGAATGTTTTTTCTAGGTTTCAACCGGTATACCGACAGCCCGATCCTTAGGATGATAAAGCACTTCACTCTTCAGAATTCTTCAAAAAGAACTCTTCAGACTTCGCACCTTAGGGGGTAATCTGTTACACTAAAATTTGTCACCATGAAATTGAGTTGTCTATATGGGTTCATCATTACCTATTTATTGCTTCCTTAGAATTCTAAAATAATAAAGTTCCCCAAATCAAGTATTGGAACTAGAAGAAGCTCTTAAAAATCCAAAAAATCCTACTCCCACACTTTTCCTAGTCATTCCCTATAGTACCGTGGCAAATTGTTGTAAAAACTGCAGTACATTCCGCATGTAAAGCTCATTAAAACTGCAGACCCCCGTAAAAGGTAAAATAAAGAGAAAAGTAAGTTCTAGAAGCCCAGTTGGTCGAATATTCTCCCAGTTGTGGCCTTATAGAAGCATTATCTGGTCAAACTTCGCCCCTTCCATTCATGAACCATTATCCCTTCATGAATGGAGTAATCCCTTGGTTTTTGGCGCTGAAATCCCATGATGAGAGGGCTTTATCTCTTCCTTTTTGGAGTTGAAACTAACTCCGTTCTACTATAAATTGAAGCCAAGCTTCAGTTTCAAGGGTAGATTGTACTTAGTACTTAGCATATAGAGAGTTTAGAGTGCTTTCTTCTTGCTTTGGAGAGAGTACTTAGAACTCAATAGTTTTGAGAGGAATTTTTGAGTGAACATACTCTCCATATTTCGCATCATTGGCATGAGAGAGATTACAAACTCATGGCCATAGCTTTATACTGATAAAGAGAGTCGGAGTCTTGTCAAACTGAGGAAAACGGCTGTTTGGGACCTCGGAAGAGCTTGAACGAACATCAAGGCATCACGGTTGTAAGGTTTCTTCTTTTATTCAAAGTTAATACAAATGGATTCTATTTTCTGATTAAGTTGTTCATGTATCTTTTGGATAATTTAATTATTGGATACCTTGATCACTAAGATATATTTATGCTTTTGAATTATCATATCTCGCAGATGATTTTAATCCCTTTCGCTTGTCTTTGATTGTAGATTTTATACACTATATCGATAACTTTTGGAGCGACTGGATTGAAGACTGAGAAAAGCATTGGACTTTAGGTAGGATCATCTTCCTATAGTTAATTAATAATTCGTAAGTAAATTAGTCTAGAGAAAATGGTCTACATCTATCTGTTTGTTTCTAGATATCCTTAGGATACTAGGGAAATCGCTCTTGTCTACAAGAGGGATTCGTCCTTCTAACAATTCCTTCCCTTAGCAAACTGAAAATATTTCCAAGATTAATCTATTCAACACCATAACGGACCCAACGGGGCCACCTTTATGTATGTGTTTTTTCCACCTCCCCCAATTAAAGGGAGGAGTGCCAGGTCTTTTACCGCTTACGCGTCAAAGATGACACACCACCACCATTATCGATTCATTATTTATTGGGGAATCTATGATTAGAAACCCCCAAGGGTTACCCAACACCACACCAGTGGAAACCCTACCAGGGTGACCACACTCAACTCCTCCCACAACCCCTAGAGGGCAAAGGAGCGCTACCCCTTCGGGGAGACACCAGAATATTCATCAGGGTACGCCATAGCGTAATATTCCCCAAACACACCCCATCAACCATCACACTCAGAAACCTGTGTTTCCACAGTACACAATGGCAGTAAATACTCAGTTACCTTTCTTAGCATCTATGAATCTTTCATTTCTAACAAAGATAACTAATGAATCCATTTCACATAACCTTAATTGGCCTCCCATTCCCATGAAGCTCCCTTTGGGTATACCAAAATTTGAAGGGAAGAAAGTGGAAGACCCAAGAAATCATATTATGAATTCCCCCCTATGGTGTTTGTCCAATAGTATCATTGATGATACTATTTGACTGAGACTGTTTCAATGCAACCTAACTAGGCCTGTGGCGAAATGGTATGTTGAGCAACCTTCTGCTTCACATAGAACCTTTAACGCCCTTGCTATTGTGTTCCTCACTTATTTTCAGCTACCCATTCACCATGATTTGGGGATGGAACTGCTGAATCATTTTAGGAAAAAATCAGTCGTCCATATATAGGACCATCTCCAAGAATGGCGATGACATCTTAGTTTTTGTAAATCCATACCCAATGATAGAGTTTTGTTGGACTTGTTTTTGAAAACTCTCACAGCAGAGATCTCAAAAGACGTGGTCACACAGAAACCTACCTTTGAGGAAGATGCAATTTTCAAATCCCAATAGCTCGAACTCATCTACACCCAGTCAAGATATAAATGCCCCATGTTTGCAAACTTATAGAGAGTTACCTGGCGCGTCGAATACCGCAGATGGTTTGATCAGGCCCTTGAATCAATGTCACCTAGGCAATAGTATCCAGTACTTAGGATATTCGTATGATTCTACCTATAACGTGACGCAACTTGGCTACCACCAAGTCAATCTACACGTTTGCAGAATATGATGAATAGGGTAACACCATACCATCAAAAGTAGGGAGGCTTGTACCCTCCCTCACAGGGGACCCAATACTGAAGTAGGAAGGTTGATGGAAGAGACCCACCCCCATCAATATTACACCCACGAGGGACAGGGAAACCAATATTCCCCTTTCCCCAGACAAAATCCACCACCGCAAAACAACGCATCGGTGAACCTGGTGCAATTACCCCAGGCTCAATAGCGCCTGGATTATGACCAGGAGAACCATAATAACCCTCCTAATTTTGTGAAAAAAAGAAGCCTAGGAATAAACAATATGGAGACACTTGACAGGGGGGCATTAACCAACAACCCCCCCCCGGAGATCTCAATCTAGGGGCAACCCCAACCAAAGTCAAAACCAGGAGCCAAAAAACAACTCCCAAGGGAAAATTAGGAGGTCTAGTCTAATTTCAAACCATTAGGGAAAATTAGGAGGTCTTGAACTCCCCGAGCTAAAAAAAAATTAGGGTCACCATAGACAAGGGGGACCTACCCAATAGGCTTCTGTAATGCAGGATCCTTTCCCCCACCAAGGAGTGGTTAACAACCAACAAAAATAACCACCCCAAAATTATGTCGGAGGCAACAACCATGAAATTTACATGACTAGCGAAGAAATGTTATTCCAGACAAGAAATATGAACTATAACACCCCTCTAGACACCAACCCGTCAGGTACGAGCATGAGTGCACCTAATGTACCGATAACCATATCCAAAGTACATGTAGAGCCCCTTCTAAAAATGGTGAAGGGGCCAACTAGGTGTGTAGGAAACCACTCAAAATTTTCCCATAGCTACAACATAGTGGATGATATAGCGCAATCACCCACTACCACGTCAGCCTTAGAAGTCCTACAAACTTTCCCAAGAAAATGAAAAGCCCTAATTTCCGCATTAAGCACAATCGATCCTTCATATTCATGCCTAATGGTTTTTTACCTAGATAAAGCAAGCCCCAGCCTTCCTTCTTTGGTCGCCTTCCAAGTACCGGTGTCATCCCATAATATCACCATACACTGATGCATTGTTGATGAAGGAGCATCCACATGCATCATGTCCAAATATTTTTGGAAAAAGTTAGGATCACTTGAAATGAAGCCATA